>JAGVSP010000555.1:0-89288 GCA_022494985.1 Micrasema minimum
GTCAGTGAAAACATTTTTGAAAAATACATTAAAAATCATAAAAAATGGTAATACTCACTCCTTGTAACAGTCCAGAGAACCATTTGTCAGGACTTTGGCGATTCAGCTGTAATAAAAGTGAAGGTTTTTTTTAAAATTAGACAATCCATTGTTGTTGTAGATGGAATGGAACATACATAATTAGAGGATGTTTTTAGAACCCTCTCTTCTTTTAGCACACCTTATTAGGAACAGATTTAGTATTGTGAACAAACTAAATATAGTCACTCCCTTAGCTAATGGTTAGATAAATATATTGACTATTATGTGGATGTATAGGTGCATAAATATGGAGATACAGTTGCGACTTACTATGACTGAAATTACTGTCTGTAACTAAAGTGGATCTCTAACACTTATTAGTTATATACATAAACCTACATAAATATCTTTATATACATATTATAAAGATACATTTCGGATATTAAATAATAATATAAAGAGCATACCCATTACACATAAATGGCACTCGTCTATGCAGACAGTCTTAAGGGTTTTGCATTCCATAAAATGCCTGACAAGAAATACACTATCGTCAAGAAAGCAATCATCTCTCCTTAAGTAACAAGCTTCATTCATTCTGACACGTATTCGTTCTTTTGCGTATTCCTGAAACCAGACAATAATTATTATTAGTCTTACAGTTCAAAGTATAATAAAGTTTTTTCTTTTCAGATGAATAAAAGATACCATTGATGAAACCCAACCCTTGGTGAACTGCGTAATATATAAAATGTAAATCTGACAAAAAATGTCCCAAAGTATTAATCTTTTATATTGTAACATTATCCCCCAAAGTAAAAATACTATTTATATTGACTGGTCTAAAGTGGATTCGTGTTATATTTAGTGAAACAGTACTTTGAGTTTTGGATGAGATGATGTTAGGTTAGGTTGGTATCTTGGGATATTTGGTCTGCTCCCACATAATGCATGTGGTGCATGTTACGCTATACTGCACGTAGCAGTGTTTAATTTCAAATGAAATATTTAAAAAATATAACAGATAATATCAATAATTTGGCATGTTACTCACGTGAATGGCTTCAGATTCATCCTGTTCTGCCCTACATATATATATAAAGTCAATGGATCATGACTATAGTGCTGCGGCAAGGAGAAGTAAGTAGTGTAGTGCTTAATTACTTCATTATCCATGACATCTGAAAAGTTAATTAACCCTGAAAAGTATTTTATCTAAGCAGTTGATACACATAATGGTAACAATGATTTTAAATAATACTGATGGTAATCAAAAGGACATTCCTTAAGCCGAGGTGTTTGGTGATGTTGTTCCCCTTTGTTTGTAAAGAAGATTGAACGCCACACCTTTATCTTTACACACAGACTTCGCTCGCTCCACACCCATGTGCAAAAACCAATTAAAGACCACGATTTTTCACAAACCCACTACGAAAATCGATTTGTCTGCTAGTATTTTATTTAAAAATTGATGTTATACTTAGTACAGTAGAAAGTAGAACCTTGATTTAGAATACTAAGTATTCGAAGTACCTATCCATCTGTGAGTTTTGTCAGCTTGGAAAAAGATGATTCGGGGTGTTTTTATGTCAACAAACTTCTTAATGTATCGGGACATTAAAGTTTATCGTAAAATTACAATGGCCATCTCAACAGAGACGAGAAGTTTGGAAGCGAATATGGATATGTAATGGATATGGAATTTGGATGTCTACAAGTATTTGGACACACTCAAAAAGTTGTTTACCATAAAAAACTTACCAGTGCATAGTTCGTTACTCAACAATATACCATTGTATGTTTCCATGAATATATGATGGGTTGTTGGTTCTCTTTCACTCCTGTACTTGAATATCAGCGGGTAATACTTTTCGGAAAGTTTGCGGCCAAAATTTGGATAGTGATTAGTAATAAAGTAACGCTTATAATCAAACTGCGTAATCTGCCTCCAGTGTTTTAGGAGAAATGTTTCATAATTGTCTGATTCGTGGACAAGTTCTAGCTGCAATCAAATTATTATTTTTTAATAAATTACACAGAGATATACATTTTTATTAATCATAAAAATTATTACATATACTGGTGTCTTCATATTGTTTAATTTAATTTTTCAAAAACTTCTGTGGTAAAATTTTGATTAAAAGTAAAGTAAGTGTTCATATTACAGAATACATCTGATAACTATATTATAGGGTATGAAACCCTCATTATCAAGACATTATATGACTTAAAAACATATTTTACTTAATCAAATACATACTTTTTGTGTAGTGTAATAGTTGTGAGAAAAATGGAAATAATCCAACTTTTATTCACCTTGACAGTCAAATGAGGATGACCCATTTTGAAATAGTTGACCAAGAGGTTTCGTAGAGGTCTGTTTCTCACAAAAAAGTGTATGCTGTTCAGGTTCATCCATACTTGGCTCAAATCAGAAGGATCATTCGACGAATAACTCAGGGCTACAGATTTTAACTAGGGAAAGATAAAATAAGTATTAAGTACAATGTAAAAAATAATTTTAATAATTAAAACGTTTTTAACATTACATCACTACTTTTTGACATGCTTTGGGTAAATAAATAGCTAAGTAATAAGGGGGGAGGGGTTTATATAAAAGCATGATAACAGATTGGAGATATTTAAAAAAATTACTAGTGATAATCACAGAATATTTTATAAGTACTCATAATATTCTCCCAGGAAGGGGAAGTAAAGTTGCTTAAAAATGTCGCTAAAATAAAAAATATAATTACCGATGGACACCTTTGCACAACTTCCTTGACATGTGCTATGTATAAGTTTGTTTCAATTACATTAAGATATTGAAGTGATTTTAGTCTGAACAAACTCTTCTTCAACTCTCCTACAGGGAGCCAGTGCACATAGCTCAAATTCAAATGTGTTATGAAAAATTTACAAGATTTAAAAAAGTTTCTAATGTCTGTCCAGCCAACTTGGTCTCGCGCACACTGATTGTCCATGTAAGTTTTCCTAAAACACAAATAAAATATTAACAGCTTTATAATGGAAAATTACAATAAAAACCGTGGGTGACGTAAGTCGATAATAAGGTAGCTTCGTAACGAAAACTAGTTTAGCCAACTTGATAAAATATTATGATATAAGTTCATGTACTTAAGTACAATTCCATACTAAATACAATAGGTTAGGTAAATAATGTTGTACACCGGTAAGTACATCAAGCGAATGAACATATTTTTTACTTAGCAGGTAAGCAAAATTTTTATCAAACAATATTGATATTGGAAAAAATTTGTATTATTCTACTTTGATTCTAACCTGACTCTTGGATCCAAAATATCTATTTCCCTGTATTTATTTAATAAGTGTTTCTATATTTATCTCCCTTTAAAGACATACCTGACAACCCGTTGCTCTCTGTAAAACCTCCCGAATCGTTTACATGTTCTGGATAAGTTGAACAAAGCGAAGTAATCCAAATACTTGAAGATATTTGTTAGAATCTCATCAGGCAAATCGTGCATGTGCGCCATGTTAAAATACGTACTTATGTGGATTCATTTAAATTAAACTGAAATCATTTCTATTCGGTTTATGCTAATTTTGAATATCAATAGGACCAGATGATTTTCCGTCTTACTCGACACCATTGATACACGATGACAGTAATTTAATAACTACTAATTAAAAAATAAATTTAATTACTAAATAAAATATTGCCAACCGCTCAATTAAAAGTAAAACAACAATAACATTTTGATACCAACGTGTACATCTACATAGTAATAGTATATTTATTTATATTTTATAAGTATTTAATTTTATGTAGGTATATTATAATTTCACGTCTTCTGACATTAGTTTTCGCATTATGTCAAATTTGACGTGTGGCGAGAAGAATCAGAAAAATAGAACAATCCACGAACAATCCAAGAACAATCTGTGAATAGAACCCTCAGAATAGGGATGGGCGGTATATTTGGCCAATATCGATATAGAAATATAAAATATCGATATTTCGATATCGATAATAGCTTGCATAAAATATCGATATAAATATTTATACATAATATATATCGACGATCGGAGCATAATATCGGAATATTGTTATTTTTAAAATATTTATATCTATGCCGAGGTATTGCCGATATCCGATATTTAGGTTAGTTTAATCGATTGGGCAATTTCAATAACATTTGATTTTTAAAAAAAGGTTACCGATCACAGATGGTATAAGAATAATATCTAAAATGGCTGGTACGTTGGTGACCGGTGACTTATCGTATGTAAATCTTATACTTGCGTTTGTCCTCTTAAGTAAAATCTGATAACGTTACGCAATATGCCGTGCGTATTTTTTTGTTTTCTATTGCGTAAACTATTAATAATTATGCTAAAACCGCGTAAATTAAAACAGGTAAACTTATATCACGTGTGTAACATCTCGTGCCAAGATGCCTAAAACCCCTTGACTTTGTCGGGCCAAGTCATCTAGAGTGTTCAAATGCGTTTTAATCTATGCCTGCGTTTAACTTCTTCTGACTTATGAGTTTTGAGAATAAGTGTTTCAGAAGAATATTAGGTGTGCGGTGGTTTGACTTTATAAGGAACCAAGAGGTGAGGCAACGGACGCAGCAACCCTTGATATCAACTTACTGCCATCCAGCGAAGGCGTTTCGGCTAGCCGGGCCATATTATTAGTATTCTGAGTACGAATGAATCCCTGTGGTGGCGTAAGGGGGGAGCGGTGGGGGCGGTCCGCCCCGGGTGCCCAGCACCAAGGGGAGACACCGTCCACAGCGCAAAGCGCTCAAAATTTTCCTTCAAATAGTGGAAAGAGCTATTTAAAAAATGGGAAGGATTGAATATTTCAATTGAAAAAAGAGGAAGGAGGAGATTCCGAAACCGTATTCCAGGTAAAGAGGCCAGAGACTCTGCACTTACATTGCCAGAAGAGCTGAAGAGAGTAATGTTAGAATGTGTCGATAGATTTTATGAGGAACTAAACCATCGACCCAAAGCAATGGATGACATCTTAACAATATTTGGTGTTGTGCAGCCTAAAACTTTGTTTACGTCAACAGAAGAAGAACTTCGTGCTATAGTTCCAAATTTGTCAAAAATCTATGAAGAATTTTCCGATGAAAACATTATTTTTGAGATTGTCCGACTTCAGCGCCACTTGGAAGCCTCTAGCATTTCAAATGAGACTGAATAGTCCCATTTTACAACTAGAATTACAATTAGAATTTACTAAGAATTTAGTCTGTTCCAAATCTAGCGCTGTGTCTCAGATTCTTCCTAACTATTTGCATTTTGGTGGCTTCGTGTGAAAGAAGCTTTTGAAAATTAAAGTTAAATAAATCGTATTTAAGATCAACCATGAGCCAAGCGCGACTAACCAATCTCCCTATTTTGTTAAGTGAAAAGGAAAGAAAAGTAACCTTTGACCATGTTATCGAATATTTGAGTAAAATAAAGTCGCGTAGGCACATTTAGTAGGGTATTCGTTGTTTTATTTTGGGGGGTGCTCATTTGGGGGCCAACCCACGCTACGCCGCCGCCGCCACTGCATGAGAGCCATAACCAATCTTGCCTGTTTTACAAGGCATCTGGTTCTCGGCGTCCCGGATGTCCACTATTGACAATTCGTTGGCAGTCTGCATCAGAACTGCTTGGGAGGATACGCAGAAACTGGCGGCCAATCGCATGACTTGGAGGCAAATTGTGGAATCCGTATGCTCTGCATAGAGAGTGGATATGATAATGATTAAAGTTCGTAGGTTTTCACGGCCTTCAGAATATAGATTATGTTCTTCTGGGTTGTTATGCCGTGTTTGTGGGCTTCGTGTTGCCGAAGTTTCGGAGCACATTGCAGTGTCCATCTTCAGGGCTTGTAGAAACCCTGAAGTCTAACATCAATGGACCTAGACGGGCTGAAGGGTAAAGTATAGTAAAAACATAATTTAGTTGTGTTAAAAACTTTTATTATTTGGAGAATTCAAATTATGAATATTTATCCAGAATCAGATTTAATATTTTTATGAAGAGCATTTAATTAATAATACAACATTTTTTCATGCAAGTCTGTTTTTGTATTGAGTCACATTATTATTAACATTATTAACATTATTATTAACATTATTTTTTAGAATAAACTTTTTTTCCCTCTTAAGCACTCTGAAATACATTATATCGTGATTCTGGTTTAACAATATTCTGAATTGAATATTATTTTTTTGTAGAAAAAGTAATACTATCAACTCATAACTTGACTACAAAAGGAACATTATTTAATTAATTCACATATTATTTAATGCAAATGTATAAAATCAAATGAAAACACTTTAAAAGTAAAGATTCGAAGACTATCTTTTAAGCAAACAGTGTTTTTGGTGTTTTGATATTTGGTGATTTTCGCCTGCTCGCCCACGATATTATGTATATTAAAAGAACAATAAAAAATTATTTATTACCACACTGTTTTATTTAATTATACTTTATCCAGTTGGATAAATTGAAAATTTAGTTAAATTGAAAATAATGCATACTAAATAGTTCTCCGAAGCAAAAATTGGAATGTTTTTGAAATATTTTAAACTAATTATGCATCCGAATAATATTTCCACTTAAAAAACCTTGTTTAGTGAGGTTGCTTTGCAATTTAAATGAAAATTGCAAAAAAAGAAAAAAAAATAATGCACCTGATATTTAATTTTGATTTTACCGCTGATTTCAAATCAATATATTTTTTAAATTTACATGGTTTGAATATTGAATAACCTTTGATTGCACCATAATATAGAGAATTTATAAGGAATGGCTGGGAACTTTTGGAGAATAACTAAAATTTAAAAAAATGTGATGAAATTTATATTAATAATTAATTTGCAAATCGTAAAGTGGAACTTCGTTTGGCTTATACGTACTTTATACGGGACTGAAAACTGTACAGTCTGTCAAAAGGCAAGGTAAATAAGTTTATTTTTAAGCGCGATCGTAAGTTAATAGTATCGTATGTTTGTACAAAGGAAATTATTCATATAGCTAATAAAGTCAATATGTTACTTAGTTTTTACGTTTTTAAAAGCATTCAATATATTTATCTATATCTACTTAATAAACATTTACATAAAAAAAAACATTACTGTCTGGTCAGCCAAACGTTGCACCGACCATTCAATATTCCATCCAGTTGACGTTTTGCAAACTGCACAAGAAACTACAGTTTTCTGTCCCGTTTAAAGTGCGCTTTAGATATATTCACATTACACTTCGTACTAGATTTATTTTTGACATAAATCTAATTCCAGTTTTATTGAAAGAGTTTTACGCATTTGCAAAAACTGGCCAAAAAACATAAAGTAAAATGAATTTTCTTGTCCTACCTATGACTTATGACTAGAATAGGCTTGTCAATAATAATTTTATATTGAGGTAAATCTCATTGTATCAAAAAAGATACTAAATTCCTACGTTGTTATGCTACATGAAACAATAAAATTGCATTAACTTTTTATCATGTCAACACGATACAATGTTTAGGTTCGATGCCTTGCAAAGTACCCGCTGGCACAGCGATGTTGTAAACTGTACAACAGGCTTTAGTTAAGATTTTTTTTATAGGCAATAATAAATTAAAATGAAAAATCACGTGACGATAGGTGGGATTACTTTTTGTATTGGTTAATAAATAAGCATGGTATAAAATGTTAAACTTTGACATATTTTTATTCCGGCTGAAAAGGTAAAGAGGACATATAATTACTTGTCACGCAGTGCGCAGAGAGAGAGAAATTGCTTTACTTCAAGTCTGTGTATCTTTTTCTTAATAACGCATCAGAAACACGCAAACGCGTCATACTAGTGCTAACAGACCTAATAGAAGGGCGTTTTTGGGTAAGCGAGAAATGATCATATTCATTTAATTATTTTTTTTACAGTGACAAAAATAACTTAAATGTGGAATGTGTTAAATATCACATTCCTTCCTACTGTGGTATATATGAGTGAACTTGTGGAAACATCCATAACCTTCATTTATTTTCACGGTGATGGTAAATGCTTGAAGCGGAGTGTAGGGTGGATGGGGGGTATAATGCAATGCGACAGACGCGTTTTACCCAGGAAATAGCCAACACTACTAAAAAAAATAATTTTTATCGTACCCACTGATGATATTAAATATTTACTCATTACGACCTCATCTACTACTATCTAAATTAAATGCGTTAAAAATAACACACCTGTACATGTACTGGAATTATAAATAAATATTTACGTATTTTTCATAAAACGTCTGCTTTTGAAACCATGTTTAAATTTGTGTACAAATATGGGATGTAAACAGTTTTTTTTACAGACTTGCTCTAGTGACATATTTTTGTTTATTGAAGGTGTGTGGTTTTTGCTCATCACGATTCAATTTGATAAACTTATCAGCTGATTACAAAATCTACAAATACGCCATTTCTATGATTTAGTTTGTGCTAGTTTATGGTTATCAAACGTTGTTGGCAGTTGTTGGAAAATCTGCCACAGAAAAACAAAATTTTGGTTTTGTCAGGGCGAGAACGCGGGATACGAAATAAATAATTTTAAACGTCATCGAAACTTTGTGAATGATGCCAGCCGAAATTTCATTGTTAAAAATTGTGGCAGGTGCATTTGGCCAGGTGTGTTACTGTGGTGTTTAAATTTTAATCGTTTCCATATGGTGTTTCGAATAGAATCGCATTTTCTTCCCAAGTTACATAACTTGACGCAGTTTTTCTCTTATACGCGTATTAACAATCATATTTGGTTGAAATTTCAGCACGCCCGGAGGATCCATTCCACTGGGGCTGTCTTGGCACGCGAAAAAACATTTTCAATCTACAGATGGAACCCCGACGAGCCAGAGAAGAAGCCCTATATGCAGGAGTATAAAGTGGACCTGGACTCGTGTGCTCCCATGGTTCTGGATGCCCTTATCAAAATAAAAAACGAAGTAGACCCCACTTTGACTTTCCGGCGATCTTGTCGTGAAGGAATTTGCGGGTCCTGTGCCATGAACATCGGGGGAGTCAACACTCTCGCCTGCATCAGGTAAATGTGAATTCTGAAAAGAAAAAAAACCAAATTGCTTACATGTAACACAGGCTTTTTCTTTTGCTACGGATTTCGGCGTGGGAAACTTATGTATGCAATGTATGCATCACTGAGAAGGCAAGCGGTGTTAATTTTCCTTAAAATAATACTTGTAGGTAGGTTTTTTTGTTGTTTTGAAACTATTATAAAAATGGTTTGATTTTGAAGTAAGTGATCACTTAAAAGTGATCAAGATGCACTGGTGTATCAATGCAGTGCCCTATGCACCATTGGGTGCGGATAAGGGAAAGTAGTAAAAGTAGTAGTAATTTTTTACTTCACTGCAGAGACATAATCTTGACTGTGCGAATGTATTTTTTATTTCTAAAAGAATAGCTGTCAGATGGTTTCTAAAGAAAGCATAATACATTAATCAATTAATTAATTTCTAAATGTGTATTATTTGTTTTGTACATCCTTGATAAAGTAACAAATTGAATAATATCACTTTGGTAACTTCTGACCTCTCTAATCGTAATTGAATTGATTTCCCATGAAGATAACATTATCTACCGGCTGGAAGTAGCGAAGTAGAATCTTCTAATGTCACGTGAGTCAGTGCATAATTTAAGTGACAAGTAAATGATCGTATTTCAAACTAAAATTATTATATTTACAAATTTTTTCCTTGATTGAATGGATGTTTTCAGTCTATACTTCTTGGGTAATACAGACCTTGTTTATGCACAATTGGGTGCGGATAAGGGAAAGTAGTAGTAGTAATTTTTTAATACTCATTCCGGTAGTAGGTCTACAAATCAAAACTCTAAAAGCATATCATTTTATGCACTTTTTTCTTTTGAAGATTTTCTGTTATCTCATCAATCTTTGCATAATCAATAAACATAATAATATGTATAACTTACCTGATAAGTTTTCTCCCATGGATTCAACTCTGGAGATAATTTGACAGCAAACTCATGCATATCTAACTCCATTCTGCATGGCCCCTCTGCTGTTTACTTGAGTTTCATTTTAACTCCATATGTGCTGTTATTTCCAATCAATCCTTTCCCGCGTTAGTCCGTTGCCTTATACCAAGATAATCCAACTTCCTGAAATCAGTGAATATCTTGGCTGAAAACTAATCAGTTAAATGTGTCTTTCTAAGTCACCAGAGACATACCTCAACTCTGTGAGAATGTACATTCCAATTGCACTTGAGATATTAGAAGATTAGAATGTCCTTTTTCACCATAAAATTAATTATGTATATCATAAATAGCAACTTCATTTAAATATCATAAAATATATTTATGGTAATGTACACCTCTTCATGAGTAGGTTTACCATATTTTTCAGGTCAAATTATAGATACTTTTGATTTTTCTCTAGTAAAAAAATATTCTAATAATAAAATGAAGAAATTTGGATTTTCAACATGTAAAAATTCGGACTTCAGAAAAACGTCATAAACAGGCATTTGAAAATATGGACTGTCAGTATAAATACGGAAAGGTCATGGGTTAAAATCCTCTTGGTTTATGCCAAAGTGTTTAGACATACTCAAAATAGTATTTATTGATTCAGTTGGGCATAGAACTCTACAGTATACTTTTAAAAATGAATTTAGATTTCTGGTTTTATTAATATTTTTTATGAAATTAAACAACTTTTGTTTTAAACTACTTTTTTATTTTTTAACACTCCAACCGGTTTCGGAGACACTACTCCTTCATCAGGGATATTAAATAATTTAATATTAATTATACAAATCCCTGATGAAGGAGTAGTTCTCCGAAACAATTGAGTGTGTTAAAAAATAAAAAAGTAGTTTAAAACAAAAGTTGTTTATTTTCATAAAATCCACTGTTTTCTAAAGTATTTTTTTTCTATAAACTTACTATTTAACTAAACAAAAAAAATATTATTTAATATTTTTTTATAAGTTATTGATGAAGATACGATTTTTTAAAGTTGCACATTTCAAATACCGCGCTAAATACCAACTATGTACTAACTGCGTCATTTTTGCAGGAGTGACGTCATAAAACGGGTTGTTTAAGGCCATGGTATTTCTCCAGCCAGTAACAAAACTGTCAAAAATCTATGCAAACTGACGCGGGAAAGCCCGATAAAATATACCGTCGACTCAACTGTCATATACTGTTAACAGCTGTTCTAGAGAGACTGAATGGCGGCCATCTTTTTTGCAATAGAAGCTTGTATGTATATTGTATTCCATATTAAAATGCCATGGAACGCGGCTACGGGGGTTTTAAAAACGGAAACCGGAAACACTACACTTAGATACAAGGAGTGACGTCATTGTTTAAGATTTTGAAATGAATGCTATTTTCAACATTTTTTATTAATTTTTGCGTGCGTTTTTGGGATATTTCATCCCACTTCAAAAATTTTAAATATTCGCGTCTACACGAAAGCATTTTTAAAATTCAATTCCGGCTAGCAGTGGATTTCCTCATTATGGAAAACTACAAATTGAGTGCTACAAACATTGAGTTAATAATATTTTTTATTTTGTGCCAGAAGTTTCACCATGCCATCCGGGCATTTTCAAGTGAAAACAAGTTGTCACAAAGTAAAATATAACTGGAAAATTGGTCCATCTATTCTATATAATAATATTCCGTATGTACACTTTGTACACACTTACTGTATTTTTTAAAATTGTCCACTATTGTTACTTAATAAAATAAAAATATTTTAAAACCAGAAATCCAGTTTGATGTTTTTAAAAGCAGTGTGACTTAAATTTTGAATTCTCAAATTTCTTTAACTTTTTTACTCGCTGTGTTATTCCGCTGACTGACTCTGATGGACTGGCGCTGAAGCGTGCGACTGATTATTATGCAAATCAATGGCTTATTTCTATATGGAGACATCTTAAAATGTTAATTTCAGAAGGACACAGTTCGTTTATAAAATTGATGCGAAAGAAAAGTGTTTTTAGTATTAATTTACTTATATAATTTATAACAGCAGTAAATGAGTTATTTTTCAACATTTTGGGCGTGTTCAAATACTTTTACACAAATCTGGATTTTATCCCAAGACGGGAGTAGGTATATATTTTATTTTATATCCCTACAGAGATGAGGTAGAATTTTTTCAAATTCTTCAATTAAGAGTTATTTTTCAATTAAGTCACATGCAAAGTACAATTAAGGGAAGTATAGTATCACAATCATACATTTGATTTATTTGAATTGTCCCTGTATAGAATTAGGCCATTGGAATAATCAAGATTCACTGCACTTAGTGCAACAGTGTAGGATAAGGGAATATAGATGTTAATTGTAGTGTTTTGCTTGTCCGGCAGCAAGATCGACACAAACTGTTCGAAGCCGTCCAAGATCTACCCGCTGCCGCACATGTACGTGGTGAAGGACCTGGTCCCCGACATGAGCAACTTCTACAAGCAGTACCAGTCCATCCAGCCCTGGCTGCAGCGCGAGGAGAAGAGCTCGGGGGGCCCCCGGACGCAGCTGCTGCAGGCCGTGGAGGACCGCGCCAAGCTGGACGGGCTGTACGAGTGCATCCTGTGCGCCTGCTGCTCCACCTCCTGCCCCTCCTACTGGTGGAACGGGACCAAGTACCTCGGGCCCGCTGTGCTCATGCAGGTGATCACACATTCCATTATCAAATTTTGTTGTTTTTTTTTTCCTTTTCCTCTGAATGCCAAGGATTGATTCTCATCATGTAGATGTTCTGTAGTGTACAATGCTGTACTAAATATGCCCTGACTCGACACGGATTATCTAGTGAGTCGGGGCCAGATCATTGTCATGGGTCGCTACTAAGTGAGTCGCCATTTTTCTGCATAATTAATTGTGATTATAAACGAAAATATATTTGAAATTTATTTTTTTTTTTTTATTGAGTCATTTTATCTGAACAAAAATATCGATATTGGATAATAATCATTATTATTATTGTTATTTATTTAACTATCTCAGCAAGCCAGGAGGCCCAATAACTGAGGGGAATAACTAATAAACATTATTTGTGTTTTTAAAAGATTACAATGCTTTTTATGCATCCTAAAGCAATTTTTTTATTTTTTGTGGGTTGCAATGCAATAGAGCGCATTGATAAAGTAATGATTTAAATAAGAAAAATTATGAGTTTTTGTTTCCATAATATTAAGAATGAACAGATAGCATCTTACGTAATGGTATATTATAATCCTACAGTGATAAGAATAGTAAGTGAATTAGTGGTTTCTTATCGGTCTTTTTTGAAAATCATGTTTAATGTACCAGAATTATTGTCTAAATAATACAAATTACCTCAGGTTAGAGATAACATGTAACTAAAATGGTTTTACTTATTCACATAGATGAACTTTAAAAATATATTTTACACGTTACACAGCTTCTTTCCTCAGATGTTTCTGGCCTTTCTGGTAGTTAAAATATAAATCTCACGGATCCAACTAGTCAGTAGGTACTTAATGTTTCCGAGAAATAAAATATAGATACTTGAGACTACCTGGATAGTTACTGTGTAATTTAAAAAATATGATTATGTTCAGGCGTACCGCTGGATTATCGACTCCCGTGATGAGAGGTCGAGTGAGCGGCTCCAACGACTCGCCGACTCCTGGTCTCTGTACCGCTGCCACACCATCATGAACTGCACACGGACCTGCCCCAAGGTACGATATTGTAGATGAGTATTTTATCTTATTCTGTAGCAGAGATCAGGGCATTGAGTTCCTGACGTATTAGCGACCTGTGTAGATCTATTGTAGACAACTGCTGGACCAACCGTTTCCACGACCGCGAGTTGAGTAAACTAACTTAACTTCAAACTTCATTTGAATACTAAGATAACATTCTTATTTTGTCAATTTTCACAGGAGGGTTCTGTATCAAAATTCAAAAGCATATTGTAATTTAAAAAGAAAATGAACTTGTGCAGTAAACTGTTTAACAGAATAGGTACTAAAATTTTGTATTTTTTTAAGGACCAACTTAATATTAAAATTATAAGAGAAGGTACTATTTGCAAACCCGGTAATTAAGTATTTTTTTATAGTAAAAGAAACATTTGAGTTCTTATGATATACTCAAATTTTTGGGGCTGCTTTCAAATAGCCGGAAATAACTGTGCCAAAAAACAGCGAGCAAGTTGTGCTGGAGTGGGATTCGAACCTAAAGATTCTAATCCGGATTCCTCAACCTGGTTCCAATTGCATAATATTATTTTTATTTAAATCACCTTTGCTTAAATCATATTCTGTTATTTGCTTTTTTATGAATAAAGCTTAGTAAATTTGGAATAGAAAAGTTGTCAATATATTACTTCATTTTATAATTATGATGTGATCAATTAGCCAAGTTAGCTAATGGTAAATATGCATTCAATGTTCTTTTTCCTTATTAAATTAAATAATAAAAATCATATTATTATTTTATTGTTATGCATGTAGAGCATTAAATGTAAAATGTCCCGACTTAATGCGGATTTATATCTAGCAAGTCGGGTCATAACAAATTTTAACTGTTCAAACTGCAGATGTATTAATGTATGAATAGATAAATAAATATTATTGTGAAACACTCACTGATAAAAAAGATTTTCCCAGAATAACTGCCAACAGTCTGTACGACTTGGACTATTAAGTTGCACTGTCGAACTATTCACAATAGAACATAATTTATTTAACTAACATCAATTGTTCCGTGACAGTGTAGGCCGTGAACTCTGCTGTGATAGGCCGGGCCACTGATATAATATTATAATATTATGTATCGTCAATTTAGATGCTACAAAATTATTCAAGAAACAAATTGCCGACTTAATATACATATATTTGATTGCAATGGAAAATACTCTAATGTAAGCATGAAATGTTGCGGATATTATTGTTACGCCATATTTGATTTGTTTTATTTTCCTGCAAATGTTGTTAGTCCCACTGAGGACACATTGTTTTGATAAGAAAATGGCATAATACTACTACTATCATACTTTGCTAGGTGTATAGGGTAATCTGATCATTTGTTACATGAAGGCAAGATGATCCGTCTTACACCTCAGCGCAAGTCCAAGGTCAGATGGTAAAAAACCACATTGAAATCAACATTTCATATTGACTCTGTTGGGAATGGAATCCGTATGACATGACAATCTCATGCTAAAGATATGCTAGTAGATTGCTATTTCAGGTAGAAAATATTTCGACGGTCCCTGAAAATATGTAAATTGGCTATTCTCCTTTTATTTGACTTACTTAAGTATCTTCATTTTCAGGGTTTGAACCCAGGCAAAGCTATTGCGGAGATTAAGAAGTTGATGTCTGGAATGGCCAAGAAGGAAGCCCCGAGGCTGGAAACGGCCGCCTTACAGAAGTAGATCCACTCGGATAGGTTTCCTTACGGATTGTATATTCAGCACAATGTATTATGTAGCACCAGATCACACATCTTCATTTCAACCAATGCCAACTTTTCTACAAAAGCCCTACCCATATTCTTTAAACATAATCATGAGAATGATTTTATTCTTCAAATACCTAATTAACTAGCTGCATCTCTATAATCTTTCTGGAGTTTTAGACAACTCATTAATTAAACTATAGCGCTCCTATTTATTAATAAAATTAGACATTTTTACAGTATTGTAGTTGTGTGATGTAAAATAGTGATTGAGTTTGTATATGGTTAAAGTTACTAGAAAATCTACTTAAAATTTTCACCTAATGTAAAAAATATTTTGTTTGTACCCGAGAGGTTTTTTTTTATCAACTGTAATTGTAAAAACAAAAGATCATGGATATTGTGTACTATCACCTTTTGTGATATTACTGAGATGATTCCTTATTTATTCAGTATTTTGGGAACAGTATAAAAATATAGTATGTATTTTAGACCTGTTGAGGCTATCATCTTGTGTCTGTTCACTTTTTTTTTCTTTATTGCTTTAAATTGACAAATAAATGATGTATCTTATTGCCAAAAAAGGTGTAAATTGAGTGTAGCAAAAGCAATAATACAATTAAGTTGTGCAATGTTTTTTTAAATTGTGTTTTTGAAAAGTTAAGTTATGACAAAGTTTTCTTAAGACAAAAAGTTACCTACTTACAGTTTTCTCAAACAGTAAAATTGTGGTTGTGTTTAAAGCATACGGGAAATGCAAATATTTTTTAATTAATTCATGTAATAGTCAACTAGCTTATTGTAACATTAAATTGTATTATCTCAGTATTTTGTGTACATATTTATGACAAATAAATTATTGTTCAGTTATTGTTTTTTTTTTATGGTGGTACGATGTTCATTACAAAATGTAATTTCTCAAATCACCAACACCGATTATCAAGATTAATACTATCAAATAAAAATGGTAATAATCTTACCCTGAAACCTAAGAATCCCAACTTTCACGAAGAATTCATTAAAAACAGTCCCTTGAACCATATAACACTGCATATTAAAAAATGATAAAATGGGAGATGGCCAAAGGTATAAAGAACAAAAGTTTCATATTGTATTTAATTTATTTTTGAAGTAATAATAATAAGCATAAAGTGACATTTTCCTATCTAAAACATTATAAATGTCTTCCAAATGGATTTAATATGTAAGTGGTCACTAGGTAGTGATAGCAGGTTTCTTTATTAGGTTAGGTTGGTCATAATATTTTACAATCACAGGTACAAAACGCAATATACTTCTGCAATAATGTTCAGAAACCGCACTACCGCTTTACAGGTAAATAATTATAACAGACATGTCAAAACGTAAACCTTAAAACAAATTTAAAATGGATTCAAGACCGTCAACAATTGAATAGGAATGCTTACTAAATAGTAATGGGTAATAAATATCTCTTTACAACGAACAACAAACAAGTGTTCAGTGGCTCCGGCTGGGAGCGGAGCTGGTGGCGTCATGACGCACTACTCGCTACTCCACGGGGGGGTGGAATCTTGAATCCATGGGCGTGTTGCAGCCTGCGCATATTTGGTGACAGTAATACAATGGACTAACTAGTATTTATAGGTGAAGGATGATAATATATTTATACATCATACTCAGCTATGCCATGCACAAAGTTTATTCATAATGTCTCATCTAATAATGGCCTATTACAATGTATACATACACTAGGTTTATAATTACATTGGGTGTATGAGATTTACAAGATAATGTGATAATTAGTATTAGGTATGTGGTGTATTACCGCGCGGGTAATATCGTGCGTACGCCCGCAGACTACGCCATAAAAATAAAGTCCTCTTTAACATTAGATAAATCTCAAATAACTGCGACAGTAGGAGTCCGAGTCTACCAAGTCTACTATTACTAGTAATATCCGACACTAAGTATGGCATCTCTCGCGATGATATAATACTTCATAATGGTATTTACAATATAAAGTGAATATCCAAAACCGACGGGTTTAGTATTCCATTATAAGGAGAATTATATTGATTACAATTTTAATACATAGTTATCTTTCCGACGGTGACATTTCAGAATATTTCCCTCTCAACATCCTCTTCAGCTATAATACAGAATTGTGTTTATCCTAAAACAGTGTTCGTGTAGTATATATATTGACTGTACTATCGTAATTAGTACAACAGTTAAACTTATCTTATTCTTAGTTCTATATTATGTAATGTATTGCTTCCTTCACATTGCCATTATCTCGGGCCGCCCGGTGGCGCCCTCCACTGCCCTCCTCCGATACTTAACACGTTAATAAAAATAGAAACCCACGATAACCATCTCCTCTCCACCGGAGAATCTCTCGCTCGGCGGGTGGCTTCGTAAATATATCCAAACTAACTAACAATCAAACAATAAAAGATTATAACAATGATTTCTATTTACAGAAGAAATGCAATATGGAGTTTTATTCTTGTAATAAATATGCACATTTCAGGATCTCGGGAGGCGCGGGGCCTCGCGGGGGTTGTCCTACTTGACGGCCGAGTAGGTCTGAGCCTGGTTGTTGTTGGAAGCAACCCAGGAGCGGAACACGTCCCTGCAAGAGAAGAGAAACCAATTAGCTGTGGCGGGCGGTGGAACACAACACTAGGTAGACACTAACAGCCAGCAGCTCCTACCTGCAGTGGCTCACCACGCACTCGTTGGAGCAGTACTCGTCCTCCCACTCGCAGTTGGCGATGGCCGGGTTAGTGCAGCCGTGGCGGATGCACGCCGTGGTGCGCCCGTCCCCATTGCCACTGGATTGCTGGAAACATACAATCATTATCCTATGGAACGTTAGCTACTGTCAAGTACACCATCTTTGTTACACACATTGTTATATCAATAACTAACACTTGGACCTCCACTGGCGAGGATCCGCCCAAAGTAAAAATGCGCAGCAATTCCTACAATGCCTAGACATTAATTTCTTTTGTATGAATTCAAAGGTGACATTGTTGTCAGCGTAAAATAAAGTTCACATGAATAAAGCATTAGGATGTTTAGATTTGTGAGTTTGTTGTTTCGAATATCACCTTGATTATTCGTAAAACTAGTCTAAAAAATAATAATGAGTGTAAATAGTCACCTGCTGTTGATGTGACGTCATCATTTGGAGCTGGTTGTGCGGTGCCCCGTGTGGGGGAGACTGGTGCGAGGGCATGCCCATGGGAGGGCCCCCGGGACTCATCATCTGCGCCATTTGCTGCTGGGGCATCTGCTGGCCTTGTCCCACCTGTTGCCCCTGTTGCTGCATCTGCTGTTGTTGTCCTTGTCCCATTTGCTGTTGTCCTTGTCCCATTTGCTGCTGTCCTTGCTGTCCCATTTGTTGCTGCGCTTGTTGCATCTGCTGCTGTCCCTGTTGTCCCATTTGTTGCTGGGCTTGTCCCATTTGTTGCCCCTGTTGTCCCATTTGTTGTTGCGCCTGTCCTATTTGTTGGCCCTGTTGTCCCATCTGCTGTGGTCCTGGCCCCATTTGCTGCGGCCCTTGTTGGCCGACGTGCTGCGGCCCCTGTTGCCCCACGTGCTGCGGGCCCTGTTGCCCCACGTGCTGCGGACCTTGCTGCCCCATCTGGCCCTGGGGCGGGCCCCCGTGAGGCCCCATCTGGCCCTGCTGGACGTGGCCCTGTTGGCTCTGGGGCCCGTGGTGTTGAGGGGATTGGTGCGGTGAGCTGATTGGTTGTCGGCATAGAATATCGCAGATAGTAACCTGGGCGTGGTGCATGTACTGGTGGTGGTGGTGAGGGGGCCCCATGTGTCCCATGGCCATCATGGACATGTGATGGTTTGGGGACAGCAGCGGCGAGCGCGCGGGAGCGGGCGGGGAGCCGCCCTGCGCCGGGTAGTGCGGGGGGTACGCGCTGTACGGGACTCCGCCGGCCGCGGGGCCCCCGTACATACCTCCGCCACCTTCGGGGTCACCTCCGCCCTGAATCAGAAACACAACCATTTAAATAGAAACCCAAAAGTAATACATTTACAAAAAAAGGGATGCTTAATTTCAAAAGGCATGTTATTATTTCGCGAACTAAGCACACAGTTGTTTCGAAACAACTTTCAAAAATTCTGGCGCTGATATTCAAGGAGCCAATAAAATTTATTCTCAAACTTGAAATATCTCAATAGTACAAAAGTGGAGTTAAGAAAATTATATTATAGTGTGTATGAAATTATAGCAATAGGTCACGTGAAATTTTTTTGAACATGTGGTATAAGGAAAAGACATGTAAACAAAAGTATGGAATTGTGATGGTTTCGTGTTTTTATTTTATTTTTACTGCATCGAAACCAAAAAATAATTCAACAGCCTTATAAAAAATTAGACGTATATAAAACTCTTCAATTACTCGATATTAACTAAGATAAAAACAAGTTGAAATTATAAAAATACTATTCTTTTGCGAATTCCTTTCCAACATAACCTAAATTGATACATCAGATTGACTATATTAGCACAATATAAACGTAATGGGTGAAAATCCAGTTTTTGTCTACAAGTATTTGGACACACTCAAAATGTTGTTTATAAAAATTTGCTGGTAAAAGTTATAAGCATAACAATTGAAGATTCATCTTCAGGCGTTTCCTAGTAGGTGATATAATTCGGTAAGAATCTCACTTGCAATCATAAAAGGTTTCTGCTAAAATGCTTAGCAATTTTCTCAATGGATGACAGAGAGTTCACATGTGAAGCATTCGCGCCATTTTACTGTATATTGGCAGATATGGATATCAAATACTAGGTGAAATGGGGAATGTTGTAATACATCAAGTGGCCACTTAACCCAGCCAATGACAGGTCATAAGCCCTGTAAACGCCTAGATATCCATTTTCCCTTCCAAGTTTCTCGTCTCTGTTGAGATGTCAAATTGTAATTATTAGCCCGTAATGGGTGAAATCCGTTTTTTGTCTACAAGTATTTGGACACACTCAAAATGTTGTTTATAAAAAATTTGCTGGTAAAAGTTATAAGCATAACAAATTGAAGATTCATCTTCAGGCGTTTCCTAGTAGGTGATATAATTCGGTAAGAAATCTCACTTGCAATCATAAAGGTTTCTGCTAAAATGCTTAGCAATTTTCTCAATGGATGACAGAGAGTTCACATGTGAAGCATTCGCGCCATTTTATGTATATTGGCAGATATGGATATCAAATACTAGGTGAAATGGGGAATGTTGTAATACATCAAGTGGCCACTTAACCCAGCCAATGAATATTGAGAATTTACCTTAGACACGAGACTGGCCCTATAAGCAGCCAGAGCTTTGAGGTATTCCTTCTTGGCAGCTTCAGTCTTCTGCTTATACACCTGTATAACAATTAACACAAAAGGTTAACATTTTTTATAAATATTATTGTAGCGACCTAAGATTGACTTGTAAAAATTGAACAGTTTTAAGTTTTTGTTTAATACTTAAAGTGACAGTTTAAAAGTTTTGTTGACGGACTTTTGAGTATGGTAAAGTTGGTAGAAGTGAAAAGTGACTGAATCCTGAATGTTAGTGTTGCCAGTAAAAAGCTTTAAAAAAAGTACTTAAACAGAATATCATCTTACAGTGATGAGTCCATCACAGTCGCAGAAACATGTATTATTCACTAGTTTTAATGTTGCATTTATTATTTCCAAGAATAATAAATAATCAACACGCAAGTTGCAATAATCGTTAATTGTATTTTAACTACAGCATGAACTGGGTTACAAGTACGTTATTAATTTACAATTAACATAATAAACCATATTTTTTAAAGTGAGAATCCACAAGAAAACAAATAATTATTAGCATATACAGGGTGACCAGTTACTTGAGGTACAATAATCCTGGATATAGAACACCTCAAGGGCTACAAAAATAAGGCCTAAACATGTTTAGTAATAAGTTAACCGTTGCTAAGATATTTTTTTTTGTATTTTTTAAAAACTTTTTTTTTTTTAAAAAAAGCGTATTCACGACAAGTCGTGAAGAACCACCTGGTATATCAAAAAGTTGAGGATTTAATAGGCTTTTGGATAATACAAAATTTTAATTATTATACATTCTAGAAAAAATTGTCCATACAAAGTGGGTAATAATTATGCCCCTATTTTTTCTTCAATAATAGCCTACTTAATAACCTACCAAATAATGTAATTTAAAAATGGAAATGTTTAACCTAGAAATCAAATGTTAAAAATATGGAGATAAAAACACTAATCGTTTTGAATCTCAGAATCAGTTCACATTTTACTAAATATGTTTTGGACTCAGTTCGTTGCTCTTAAAGTGTTCTTCCTCTTGGATTTTTTGTACTTCAAATAACTGGCCACCGTGTATATTATCTAGTATAATTTCCATTGCTGGTAAAATTAATAATTAATTAATTAACCTATTCCCTTAATGCGGATAGTGGGAGAGGATAGGTGGTAATAAATTTAGCATTACTTGGTCTTATTCGATATTCAATTTCCTCTTTGGTGTATAAAAAATAATTTAAGGGGAAATTTTAATTAGTGCTACAATCTAGTTGCGGTTTCACAATCGAGAAACATCTAAACGAAGTTTTTCCATGGTTTTTGAAATCTTGATGTATTTTAAAAGCCTTACTATAGTACCTAAGAACTAAATACATAACTTCGGATCAATGTTAACTAGCAAGCACTAGTAAATGGTAAACAACAATAAAGACAAAAAAATAAAGCTTACGCTTTTGTGTTCTGAGTCCAGCCCATCCCACATAGAAGCTACAATTTTGGAAACTTCTCCGAAGCTTGCGTTTGGGTTCTGTCCCTTGATAGCCGCTTGGGTATCCCTGAAGAAGAGCGCGTATGCTGATACGGGCCTAGAAAAAAAAGTTCAGAGTAATATAGCCCATCAAAATAATTTGTAGCACTATCGTTTTTTTTTGGTAGGTACTAACTTTTGAGGTTCATTAGGGTCCCTCTTCTTCTTTTTCTTTTGAACTTTGGGTTTCTTGGCAAGCTGTTTGGCTACTGGGCCACCCTGGATGGTCTCTGCTCCCGCTGGTTCAGGAGATGGCCGCTTCACTGCACCCCCCTGTGGCGACACAAATCAATATTGATATGCGGATGAATTTCACCCCCAAGTAGTGGTAAATGAATGATAAACAAAATTACTTTAATTTGACATTTCATAATATCTATAATCTTATCTCAGTTAAACATTGCACAATTTTAATTAAATAAATAAAATAAATTAACTTATCAAGGCACCCTGCGAATATTTTCGTAAATTTTGAGTAGAAAACATGATGTCAAAAAACTTAGTTCTGTATAAAAATGTCTAAGTTTTCTTTCCATCATGATATAATATTAGAAAAATATTTTGAACGCCTAAAATGTTAATATATCCTAAATCGGGAAGAGTTAGTACAGTAAAATATTATACCTACAAGAAGGAGGATGTTAATAAGAAACCCTTAACACAATAGGCACCACCGACAAGAGATTTGTTACGATGTAAATAAATATATAGATTTATTATAGCGGAAAGGAAGAAGAAGCAGGCGGTTAATAAAAATATAATATTTTTCACCAAACACCGGGAAGAATAGGAAAGAAGAAACGGCTGTACAGCAGCGGGGCAACACCCCGAGGGCGGTTTTCTCATGTCTCTGGAGCACACTAGCTCTTAGCTAATAGAAGTTACTTTAATTTGCTAAAGGAAGGGTAAATGTAGAGTGTACACGTGTAAGAGATTGAGACGCGCGAGAAAGGAGGAACTCGCCCAGGGAGGTGTTGCCACTCTTGGTGGGTCATGTTACCTGTTGCTGTTGTTTGGGGAACGGTCGTCGACTCGCCGAGCAATAATGTATCGGTAAAAAGCTCTCCGCGTCCCCGGGCAGCGTACCCACCAGAAATAAAGTAAAAGATATAATTCACGGCCAGAAAATGGCACAGGTACACATTACTAGAACAAGACCGCGAGTATCCCCCGGATCAAAGGACGCAACGACGATTCTCTTCTAAACCTTCGGTGAGAAGATCAGAAGAGGACACGTGGATAGGTGGACACGTTTCGGAGTTGCGTTCGTCGGTCCGGTTGAGGCTCGGAGTTTTAGTGTGAGCTGAACGATCGCCGTGGGGATCGGGAGTTAGCTAGATTACTCGGGAGTCGCCGAGCCGGGGCTTAAGAACCGACACTGACATGACCAACCGAGCCAGACCAACAACACACGCCACACGCCACACGCCACACGCCACACGCCACCCGGACACGGGTGATAACAAGAAACAAAGAAACGCTACTGAACAGCCGCATTTTGTGAGTAAAAGATCACTAAACTAGAAGCGTTTGCATTTTATAAGTAAAACAACGCTTTATAAAGTGTGTGCCATTGTACAGACACCCTGGGTAGTTTGAGGAGAAATTGTAGAAATTGTAAACGCCTCCAGTATCAGGCGGCCGCTGCCCGTGTTGGTTCTTAAGTCTGGACTGAGGACAGGAGTTACTGGATAGAGTACTGTTAGGAGCAAAGGAACAGGACTTGCAGGACTGTGGTGGTAAATGATGAAGCTTGAAGGAAAAGAAAGGAAAGGGCTGATCGACAACTTTCAAAATAAAATAAGTAGATAAATGTAGTCGAAAGTACTAAAACTGTATAGTATTTTAATACTCGAGTTTTTATTTTTCTTTTAGAGAAATATTTATTTTCAGGAATAGGGCAGTTTTGTTTCAATTTTCGAATATGAGCAAAGTAAAGTTCGATAACACCTACCATGGGGGCATGATGCTGCGCGCTGTCATCACTGTCTTCACTGGTTGTGTTGTGTGTGTCCTGCGCCTGCGCCTGCGGTCCAGGGCCAGGTCCCGGCCCCGGCCCGCGGGGCGGGGACCGGCCGTACGGGGGCTGCTGCTGCTGCGGCTGCGGGGGCTGCTGGGGGGGCTGCATGACCAGCAGGCGGGGGCCGCCCGGCTGTTGCTGGATCAGGTAGTTCCCCGGCGGCTGCTGGGGGCTGCCGTACGAGCTGAAAAGCGCGCGCGCGATACTTCAATGCGTGAACGGTCGACCGATTGAAGTCGGGGAATATTATAAGCAAGACTACGAACATGACAGCGAATTAAGCGCTCCCTTCAAGCTCAAGACAATTGATTTTAAAAAGCAATATAGGTTTATTACAAAAAAATATTTTTGATGAGAGTTTTGAAGAAAATCTTGGCTTGAAGGAAGAATAATGTTTAGCTGTGATACAATGCCACGCCCATAAGCATATTTTAAAAAGCAATTTTCGTAGTCTTATTTGAAAAAAAAAATAAGTGCGTCAAATAAAATAAAATTAAAAAAAAACATGCTGTTATTACTCTGCAGTTGAAATGAATTGATCAACGCTTGGAGTTAAAACCTAGATTTGATTAACAGCTTTAAAAAGATTTTGAATGAAATATACAAATTGTAAATGAAGAGATAGTCACCTGTGCATTGGGTGGTCCTGCGGCTGAAGGTATAGCGGTTGCTGATACGATGGCTGGCCATCAGTAAGCAGGCCATCTTGTGCCGGGTTGATCATTCCCATCTGCAGAGTCAAAAGGCACGAAAATAATTCTAACTATCTCGAGTGAGGGAAATGAGAATTGTCGTATCAAGGAGCTGGAGTACAAGGGATCTTGCTAGTTATAGTTAATAAATTCACTTTGATTATTATCAGTACCTGTGGTGCTTGGTGGTGTTGATAGTGCTGTAAGTGCTGCGCGTGGTGCTGCATCCCCGCGTGGTGCTGGTGCGGCTGCAGGTGGATGGGCGGAAGGTCGAACTCCTCATCACCAAACGACGGCGTGTGAAATGTCTGTAACAATAAAAAAACTATTTAGTGAGATGCACTATTTTTCTGTTGGCAGATAATCCAAATAAGACATTAAAATTACTGAAAATAACGATACTACTGGAAATCCATGACTACAGTATCAAGCGAAAGAATTAGAATATATTGAACTTATTGTTACAAAAACCGTTATCGAAATCAGAAAACATTTTTAATATAACAGAAAATACCGGCTACGACTGCGAAATCCCAAATGTATTCCGATTCAAAAGTATAATGTATCCACCCACAAGAATACTAATAAATACATTAAGCGTGAAATTCATTACGAAGTGAGCGCCTATATTGCTGTGACGTCACACCGCATGCGCGCCAAATGAAGGATTTTGCGAGCGATTTGAAAAAGCGCTATTTCAAACCGCGCTGAAAAATTCATATGACATCGTAAAAATTAAAAAAAGTATTTAGAAAATTCCCTTGATATTGTTATTTTTCAATCAATTTTTTTAAATTAAAAATTTAAAATCGGGGAAGAACCCAATTGCTCTGAGCCTAAAATTTGGAAGCCTAAATCTTTTCTATGTTTTCGAAGGAAAACTTTTAGGAATTGTGTTAGTAACAATATAATGCACGCAACAGCATGTGATGGTAACGGTTACAAGGCAAACATTACAACAGACATTTGCTAAAATAAACACAGTGTTTATATTATTCCTAAACGGGACTGGGTTCACCGAACCCAACTCCAACTAAGGAGACAGAGTGCCCCCCTTTCCTCTTCAAACTCTAGTGATGGGCATAACCGATTATGGAAATAAACTATTAATACTTTAATATAAATTTAAACGAAAACACTTGCAACACAAAACTCCAAATATAGTGGTTCAAAAATAGAAAAAGTTTTTTGATATAATTTTGTGTAAAAAATATCAAAAAAGTCAGTGATTCAATCATAGAAAATATATTAATTCTTTGTAATTAGGTATGAAGACAATCAATTTATCGTTAATAGAATAGCGACATTTTTTATTTTGTGTTAATTTCAAATGTTTTATAACAATTTAAGATTTTTCAACAAATTGTAAACTAATGTATTATAGTTTTTTTTAATGAACGGAGTAGATATGTAGTATAATATGTATTGTTTATTCATATTCTTTGTTTTTGTAATATACAATTTCGGATGTTTTTTTATGTAACGACTTTTTTTTAAATCCAGCCTCCACTTGCAAGTGATTTCGAATTTATGATTACACACTATATATATTTATTTGATAAAATATTTTAAATTTATTTTGAATTTAATTGACGATTAATGAAAACGTTTATTTGTCAACGTATGTAAAAGGTACTTCTATTGTTAAAATAATAAAATAGCGCTTAAAAAGTAACGGCTATAATATTATTTTCATATAATAATATCTTTATTTTCGGACTAATGTATAATGTCATATCAATTAAATATAATAAATAACGCATTTTAATGCACCAGATAAAATAATAAATGAATGTAAAGATTGTATTTTTCTTTAGTACAAGTCAGTGACCTCTACCGACACGCGAAAGGTCAAACTAAATCAAATTAATTTAACCTTTTTATTGCCATACGGCGATGTTACATGCACTTATGTTATTATTGTCTGTGTATGTATGTATATACGAGTACTACACTGTTGTTTGTGTGTGGTGCCCTTAATTCGATTATCCTGTAAGGGCATACAACTTGCATACAATGTAGTAAGGATGAGGAATCAATTTGCTTTCAGGATTGCGAACTTATTTCTTAGCCATATAAAGAAAGGTAGAGACGAATTTGAGTCATTTTTTAAAATGAAGATACGCAATTTATAACATTATGTTTCGTTTTAGAATGATAAAGGTGATTTTGAACATAAATTAGATTTCTTTTGGCAGTGATTTTCACCGTCGTAATCGAAGTAGGATTCGGAATCAGAGAGTTTTTAGAATATTTTTTTTAACTGAGTGTTCTATGCTCTATACACTACATACGAAGTTCCTCTCCGAAGTCCTTCGAAAAGTTAACCCGTGTATGGGTAGAGTCGTAAGAAGGGACTTCACTAGAGTTTTGGATGTAGCATAATAATTTGTTAGGAATAGCAAGGGGCTAAGATAGGAATTAGTCGAGCAACTTATTATAGACTCTTCCAAATCTCTCCCGCGGAGGAATGTAGAAACACGAAAATAAAACCGATCGAGATGCATTAAGTTGTACAATTTAAATTCCACATGGCCATATAAACGTCCATTAGGTTCCGGAACCAGTCGTTCCTCATTATCCCGTGTTGTGTTTGTCTCTGTCATATTCTAAATTCTGTTTACCACGTGTTCCATGGTAATAGTATCTACCTAGTACTACATGTAATACACGTGGCGTAGTCTTCAAACGGAAGTCATATTACAAAGTGAAAAATATGTACTAAAAAATAATGTCAATCGTGTGACTTTTTTCATAAATATGCAACAAGAGGTTCAAAAAATATAAGATTAGAAAAGAAAAGAAAAACTATGTCATAGAATTGTCTCATGTCTAAGGCATTTAAAATGTATGAGGAGATGCCAGATGAAATAAAAAATGAACAACATTTAAAGTTAATTAGGGCTAAGTATAAAAAAATATATGTGTGAGAAATATTAGTGTAGATATTATATTATGGCTAAATTGCATAATAATGATAGCTGATAGGATAAGAATAGTTAGGAAAAAAATAAATTAAGTGTAATGTAATAATATTAGTCTAAGTAAAAATTATATAGTACTAAATAAAAATAGTAATAAAAAATAAAAAATGATTCATAGGGCAACGAAGCGGTCATCAATACAATGCGCTCACTGATTGGAAAACTTGCCTAAGTGGGAAATTTCTAATTTAGATGTAATGGAGTTGAGTAATTCGAGGAAATGTCGACCGAACTAATCTTATTTGGTTAAAAAATGTCCCATCTGAAATGAAAACAACGATGAACAAAATGTTTAAAAACCATGAAACTCGATATGGGTACCTACTCGTATTTGTCCAGTACATTTTTGTACAGAAAACAACATTTTACATTGCTTTCGTGAAAAATGTAAAAATGGTCGGTAAATAAATTAAATGTAATGATCTATGGTACCTACTACCTACAATGTGTGTTATTATTAGTAATTATGATTTGATTATAAATCTTTGCATTACAAAATGGCGGAGTTGTCAGTTAATACAATAATGATTTAAAAATTATAAGTACTGGGGGTATTAAAAGTTTGTAATTCGTTGTCCGTCTCGCTTCCCATTGGTCGGGAGGGAGGAGGCATGTAATGATAAATAATAGGTGGTAATAATAATCCATTCGGCCATTCATCATAATTAGTGTACCAACAATATATTGTAATTATAAGGAATGACAGGCGATTATTTTTCAACTTCCATTTGGATGACTGCGCGGAACACAAAAAATATTAAAATAAGCTAAAATATCAAAGAAAAAAAATCTAAACGGATGCTTATAATAATTATTTATTAAGGTTTTACAATAAAAGGCGATCCCTCCATAGTGTAAAGTGTAGGATGCTGAATTTCCACCACGGTGGTTTCAGGTTCGATTCTCGGTGAGATTATCAATTTTTTTTTAAATCCTGGATGTTCTGCGCTGTTATTTTCTCTTTATTTTTCGGAAAAAAGAAATTTATGCTATGATATTTGCACATTTCGACTATTTTCAATGACGCCCAAGCGGCCTGAACTTCGAAATAGGAATAAAGTGACGGAGTGGGGATTTGAACCGTGGATCTCTGGACTCAGAGACTGCGACGCTACCACTGGGCCACCATCCTTCTATGTGAAATTGGATGTTTTAGTCCACTGCGTCAACAAAGCGATTAAAAACGTAGATGGGTAGGTAAATGGGTTTTTATACAATGAAATTTGGATTTCAATTTTATGAGAGCAAAATCGCATCTGGCAACATCTCAAAATTTATTTCGGTTAAAAATAGACTGTTTTGTTTGCCTGTAAGCTGTGGGCCGATCTAAAATAATTATAAAAAATATATTTGTTTAACATCGCCATTACAGTATTTAAATTTAAGTGACTTAGAAATATATATAAGCGGGGCATTTAAAACTTATATGAAGCTGTTTAAGGTAAAAGAAAAAACAAAAATCGTAATGAAGATATTAATATAATTGAGAAATATTTTTTACTCTACATTAAAAAAGGAAGGAACTAACGAAACATCAAGGAATTTCCCTGGCAGAGAGGATAGAACGTCACAACACAATATATTTTCACATAGATTTCCTAGCGTTTTCTAACATACGCACGCACGTCGATTATTCCAACTTTTTACTTGTTCACATTTAATAACTTGTACCTATTTAATGATTAATGATGAAGTCGCATGTATTAATAATAACGGTGATCTTAAAAATTACCCACAGCCTATCTGCTTATTACTATCATATGGATACTAAACAAACAAACAAACCTTCGTTAAGTACGTAGGTATAAGATATAATAGAAGTAAAAATTAGTTGGAAAGTTTGTGGAATTTTCGTCTATTTTCTGCTACTAATGTAAACAAAAACGGCATAAAAAATTTTATAATTTCACATAGGAAAACAGCCCAGAATAAATTGTCGATAAACTTATCGTAACACATTTACAATCGGTATTAGGAAATTTTTTCGTCGTTTCGATTTATGACAAATCACACAATAACCACAGCTTTTGATTAAAATTGAAAGCTAAAGAAAATACATTACATCCATCGTTTATTATTTCTTATTTCTTTTGAGCGGGAAATGGGCGCCATATTTCACATTTTATTATCTGCGGTGGTGGGCGAGAGGGGGGGGGTGGGGTTCTGGGTTCAGAGGAACCCACCCCACCATAGAGGCAATATATTCACCATTACGATTCGAGTGTCATATATACGAAATATAAAATAAGAATTATGAGTAATATTAAAGTTTTTCAGTATTTCGCCGCTTTACGGTTTGGCGAGTGGAAGATTAGAGGCAGAACTTGAAAAAAGATCATTATAAAATATTTAAATTAAAATAAATTATTTTAAACACAGTTAAAATTCAGAAAATTGATATTAGATTATGCATTTGACTCTCTTATATTAACACCTCAGTGGTGGTGCTAAAACATCCCTACATTGGCGTTGCATTCAATTTACTTAGCCATATTATAAATATAAAATAATCCAATTGCAAAAGAAGATAAAATAACATTTTATGCACATTATTTCAAAGATCTCAAAGTTTCCACTAGTGTAACATGCTGTTACCAAAGGAACTTTTTATCATAGATGAAACTATCGCATTTCGGGGTTTCGTAATTGTCACAATAATTTTTCATGGGAATTATTTGTGTGAACCTGATAGTTTTTGGATCGCAATATTATGAAAGCAGTCCCGAAATTTAAACATTTTATTATATCATAAGAACTCAAATGTTTCTCTTCTATTAAAAAAATAAAATATACATGTGTATACACTACATCACGAATCACGAGGATATAATAAATTAATTTTATTATTATAAGTTTTAAAAAACAAGTGTTATGCAGATTGCCTAACTCAATTTATAAAGGCGTGCGTTTTGCGTCAATTTAGAGAAAGCATTATTTTGCAAAATAACAATACACGATTCAAAGTAACAACGAACCCAAAGATATAAAAAGAAAAGTTATGGAGGTACCTACATGTATACTAAAATAATGTAACCATAAATTATTTACGACTTTAATAAGTTTAATGAAAGGTACAATTAAACAAAAAATATTAAAATTAGTTATTGTAAGATCACAAATAGACGCAATTATAATCCCTCTTAAAAATATAATGTTGATTCTTAAAATTTGTTTTCCAAAAATACGAGTAATTGAATAGGATTAGATTTGAAAGGGATTAATCCCTTAACAATTCCGCCGGAGAATTCAGAGGTACCCCAGCCCGGCTATACAAAGATATTCAAAGAACTCCGAAACTTCGCTAAGTAAATTAAATCGCGCTTTCATATAAATTTAAATACGGCCAGATATCCCTAACGAGAGAAGAGAGAGATACCCATTCCCACGAGAGGGAGGGAGAGAGAGAGGAGAGAATTATAATCGTTGGAAGGTGCAAACGAAACGCATTCTCACTTTGCGGCTGTCAAATATTTCTTATTTAAAGGCTTTGGGCAGTTCCTCATTACGGCTAAAGAAATTTGTTTTATGGACAATAAAACGTAAAGCCTTTATTCTTTAGTTCCCCCCTCCTTACCCTCCCACCCCTCCCCCGCGCAGCCGCAGGCCATTATAAAGGTTGTACTATTTTTGAATGCACGGATGAAAATGAGCGTGGGATATTTCGACATTTTTAACTGTCGTAATCAAATAACACGATAAATTAAATTCAACACATTTAAAATTTCCGAAGTGTTAATTTATTTTAATGAAGAAAAGTGTTTAAATAGTGTATACGTGCCGCGATAATTTTCAGTAAATGAAACAATTTTGAAAGTTTGTCAGAGTATAATAATTACCCAAATTGTTTGTATTCGAATCAAAGTAATTACAAGGTTTAATTAGTAGGTTTCAAAGGCGATAAATTAGTCCACCTGCTGGTACAGTGGCTGGCTTGAATAACATTTTAGGTTCGATTCTCAAACAGGTAAAAAAAGACAATTATTAATATTGGGTTTCATGGTAATCTTGGACGGGGTAGCGATTATTATAAATGAGATTCTACAGAATTATGCATTATTATGTGAATAAAAACAACCCATTTTCCTATATAAAAACTAAAATAAACGAAAATATTTTCAGAAAGAAAATCGAAAATATTATTTTTTCAAATAAAAAAATAGTAAAATGATTTAATCAATAGTTGGTTATTGTAATGAAACTGTGCAGAATCTCATTTGGAATCAAAATAAAGTAGTAAAAATAATTAATATTTTTTAAATGGGATCAGAGTTGAAATGGAAATAATAACGTGATGAATTATTTTAACCTGCGCTTACACGTAGTCAATAAGAAAATAATTGTTGTTATGTACACAATGCCCTTTAACCACAATAATATACTATGTATATATATTTATATTTTATATGTAACCAATTTTCATCAGATTACAGAATCATTTACGTACAGATTACCAAAAACTAAGATTAATTAATTTCACGATAATCTATCGAATTTGAGTAAATGTATTTTCGTTGCGAGTTATTGCTGAGCAAAATGGGAGATTCCTTCAAATATTATCCTTCCCAGAGTATTGTGACGGGGATTTAGGGTGGGGAGGCGGCTGGTCTCGGGGGCGGGGAGGGGGATGTTAAATTACCATTTAAATTGTGCAGACAACCGTAATTAAGAGAAATTAAATTGAAATATTAACTGGGCAGAGGAAACCGGCGCGCCTGCGCAGTGGACCGACCGCCATCGAAAGATAAATAAACTATTATTCATTCTTAACATTTAAATAAAATGCACATAATTAAATATTAGTATCGTGCACAGTTTGACCGAACCACCTGACACTTAGATACCATTTTAAGATAAAAATCGTTAAGCAACAAAATGTTTACCTTCAAATTTTGATCCTGGTAATATCTTATTAGGTGTATGTCATTTCTCATTGAAGCGTAAGACTAATAATTTTGCCTTCACGAAACAAATTATCAAGATTAACTGCATTTGGTGTACCAAAGTAGATATAGCAGTAGTAATTGTCTTAGAATGATTGCGATTTCCCCATAAATAGTTTTTAAATGTTGCTTTCAAAAATTGATTTTAAAACGGCGAAGCTATAGCGAAATGAACAAATTTGTAAAATATTATGACTTTTAGCCTTATTTAGAATCACCCCAAAGCTTCAAACAGTCGATATTATTTGATTGTTTTAATGATACATAAATTAAGTTTCCATTGATTAAAAGCCAAGGAGCCTGATGACCTTAGTTACCGTAAGGTCAAGGAACCCAAATCTTAATTATTAAACTCACGTAAGTAATTAAGTTTAGTAATAATAAATTTTTTATTACAAAACTAATCATTTTTACGATGTCTTAACGAGGATTAAACGTTCGTGGCTATAAAATTGGATTAAATATGTGAAATATAATTTTATTACAAGCAGCTTAATGTAGGTACGTACTGTTGAAATATGTGCAACTTACACAAATACTTATTTATTTATCGACGATTATGATACTAAAATGCTTTACGTGCTGAAACATGGGTGCGCGATTTTTCCTGATTTTAGTAAAACCAGAAAAATGCTTAAGAGGTGATGGCTTATCAATTTTAACTGAAATAGGAACAGTGTAATGATACCTAGGTACATAATATTTATGTACTGTATCTACACACATATGGTAGATATAACTACTGAACTACGAAACCCAAGATAATGTAGGTACTATTAAGCTACAGGAAAAAAGGAACATTTGAGATCTTATGATATACTCAAATATATCAATTTCGGGCTGCTTTCTAATACTCGGAAATAACTGTGCCAGAAAGCAGGAAACAAGTTGTGCTGGAGTGGGATTCGAACCTAGAGATACTAATCCGCAATCCCGAATCTACCACTAGCCACTAGACCACAACCCGGTTCCGTTGTAATCTTTTCTAATCATTGAAATGAAACTCGCCATACGTTAGTGACCGAATTCTAAAGGGAAGATAACTAAGTTACCTTCCACTGTCGATTAAAACAACAGATTTTTCTCTGTTAAAAATGAAACATACATAATACACATATGTTTTTGGAACGAAGTTCATTAATTACAGGTTGCTAACCAAATTCGATATTGAATTATTCAAATATTTTTTTTGTTTGTTTTTATCGACCATATCAGATAACATTCATGATCCCAGCCCTGGAGTCTGAGTCGAGTCTACTGGCCCAGTTCATTACGGAGAATCAATCAAAGAGATTAATAGCTTATTTTAAAGTGAACACATAATAGGACTGTCAGAACTGCTGGGAAATAATTACATTCTTAGTTCCTTGGTGGGGTGGGTGGCGGGGAGGGGGGAGGAAGTCAAACAACGTACCCCGACATTCGGTAACAAGGAATATTAATATATTGTTAAGGATGACTTTGCCGATCGTTTAAATCAAATAATAGAGGCAATATATTGTTTACCACAAAGTCAAAGGCGAATGTGTCAGTATTGCCTGAGTATGATGGCAATATAGGAAACGTAATCGTATATTAAGATGGTTGTTTGTCCCAACTTTCAAAGGATTGGTAAAATTGGAAATTTACGTTTTAAAAGCACCTGGCCGGAGATCGGAAAACTTAGGACGATTCTAGTTAGTACTGGTTCGAACGATTATTTTTTTCAAGCGGTTTAATAAATAAACAATTAATTGTGATTGTGATGTTCTCTCGATGCATTATTTGAGTAAAATACAAATTTAGTAATAAGTACACATCAGACTTCAGAGGTAAAACTAGAACGCGAGCGTTTCCGAGACCCTAATAAGCTCTACACTCCCGCGAAGTTCCTCGCCGTACTTTGAAGAGTTGTCGAAATACGGGTAGCATCGTATACTAAACATACACATACCCTCCGATTTCGGTCAACTTCGAGAGAGTGGAGAGCTTACATCTGAGTATAATTCAAACTCAAACCTCGCGTACGGTAGTCTAATATGCTGTCACTCCGCTACGGATCCGCGTACATCTGATGTACACAGGACTGGAGTTATAGGTTCCTTTACAGCAGATAATTTACAACCTTATAAAGCTTGTACAATATGAAAAGCATGAAATATGCAATAATATACATGTAAAATAATAGTTCACCATACACCAGAGTCGGCCGGCAGTATAAACTATAAAAGGGGCACTTAATCAATTTTATTGGCCGTAACAAGACAATGTTCTATCTCGCGTCCCTGTCCCCCGGGCGCGCCTGGCCGCGGGTGCGAGCGGGACGGCGACACGGTGCACTGCGCGGAGTGAGGGAGACAGACAGCCGTAGTGCACTGCACAGGTACAACTTTGGGGTGGTGATTCTAAATGCCATTTGTAATGGAGGTTTAGCCTCACTGACATTTTAAATAGAAGAGTTGAAATTTTATGGCGCTAGAGTTTAAATTCTTACGGAAAATGGGCAATTTACTTTTTTCATAATGCCCATTAAACGAGGAAAAACGTAAATAAGTGTTATAATGATCACATGAAATGTTGATCAATAATAAAATATACCGATACTCGGGGTATATTGTGTAAAAGAGCACTGCAGCGGGTATTGCGAATTAAGTAAAATATTTTGATTACTTTTTTTTACAATATTACACACTCGATACATTTGTCCACTTTTTTGGTACCAATTCTTGGAGAGAAAATTCGTTTTTCTCCAAGTGGAAATCCATTGATAAAGATAAAGGAAGAAAGTAAATACTTTGGGTGACATTTAATTATGTATTACTATGCATATAGCGTTTTTCGCTGCTATTTGGAGCGTGTGGACATCTCCAGTCTCCTCCAAGAGATCCTGTTTCCGGCCAAAGCTTGCCTACTCATGTCAATTCCGCATCTCTTAGCTCCGCCGAATACGTGGCGAGCTTATTTATTCAACCAGGAATCGAGATCTTGAGCATGGTAGTAGATAAAATAAGTAAATTTACGACTAATAAATATTATGTGAAAGATCTTATCAGAATGTTCTGTCAAATTACTCCGGAATTTGAATTTCTTATTAGAACACCTTTTTCCCAATTTCTCCCGCGCCTCCGGGGAACAATATTTACAATTCTAAGGCACCCGCGGGAAATATAATTCATATTGTTTAATGCTACTTTATTCATAGTAAAAATAATTGAAATTTCAACACCGGGTGACATTTTTTTACTGTGAAAGTAAATACTTGAAACTGTTGTATTTAGGTACTCGTAAAAAGTATTTAAATAACAAATTTTGCAGATTTATAAGCTTACATACAACACGGTGTAGTAGAAAGAGAATTGTCTCAAACCTCGTGAATTTTGGTAGATTTGCAGGAAAATATGATTTTTACTAATCTTTAAATATTAACTCAAATAACTTAAATATGATTTAACCCGTTTTAACGTTATTTACGGTACTTAGTTACACAAGAAAATTAATATGACGAGGTTAGCGTATATTTAATACTTAAGTACATTATTAAGGTCATAAAATGCAAAGGAAAACGCTAAATAACTTGAGCGAATTTGCATTTTCTTAATATCTTTATGTAAAATACAACTCCGTTCATGGATAATAATTTAAAAGTACAATTTTATTGCGCAATATACAAGTAAATACGCAAATTAAACTGAGAAAACAGGTTACCAACAAAATATCAACTCGAAAATGTTTCCGAGGAAAATTAAGCTCATAATCTCAAAGTTCAACAAACAGGCAGCGTAATCTAAAAACAAATTCAATTGCTTTCTCAAACAATATTCCCTCCCCTCCTCCACCCTTCCCGCTCGACACCGCCGCCCCTCCCGCAGACGCTAAACCGGGGCCCGCACCCCACCCGCCGAGGTAAAGGGTAAACGCACCAGGGGCGTACCGAGCGACAGAGCAACTCGGGCCGGGCCCAAAATGATAAAAAGAAAAAAGTATTTTTATAAAAATAATTATTAATAGAGGTGTGATATTACGAGTGATATTACGTATATTAAAAATAAATTATGAAAAGCGTTATTATTAACACCAATTTTATTCTTGTTTACCGGATACAAGTTTTACCACTCATCGTGATATGCAATAATTTTTGCCGCGTGGTGTATGATTTAATTTTATAACCAAAGTGTTGGGTGGAATGAATTGCGCTTGTAACGCTAGAAGATTGTAAAATTTAAATTTAACAGGGAAAATGAATCTGGCGCAACTGTCAGTGTCAGGGAAGTTATTTATCAAAATAAACATATTTTATACGAGTCAAAATCTGATTTCGAGATGGGGCAACTAGCCAGAAACGAGGATAAAAAATAAACAAACAAGACAGAAATACATATTTCATCAATTTGGAGCAGTTTATTTAGAGAAAAACAACAACCGTAAGAAATAAAGTATTAACTTATTGTTAGAGTATGAATTTTAAATTCTAACAAGATTGAATAAGGACTATGTACGAAATAATGAATATAAAGCTAAACAGCCTACGTTATTTAAAGTTACAAAGGAAATTTTGCATAAAAATGTATTTCATGATTTTACGGCGTTCAAAATTTATTATGAACAAAAATGTAACTTTTTGTAGGAGAATGAAAATGAGAGATATAATTTTATTACAGTACATATTTTGAGAATCTTTTTTTGCAAAAAATAAATGCGAAGAATCTTATCTCGTCACCATTCTGAAAAAAATAGCTTAAATAATTCTACAAGATATTACTTGTAATTTTTTTTGCAAACGATTTTTAAGCAAATGCTGAATTAATCACAAAGATATGACAGTAAAAGCTTTTAACAAGAACCGCTTTTCATACGGAAAAAAGTAGAATAAACAAGGATTATATAATAAAATTTCGTCACAAATAAAATAATATCATTCAAATCTTTATACGAGTGCGAGTGTGTTTACGAAAAATCTTAAAAGCTTCTTTGCCCACCCCAGAGCTTTTATTAGATTACAAACGGGGAAAATAAGCAGTGGGTGGGGGGCTCTCTACCCCATCCTACCCTTCCCAGCACCCCTCCCCAGGGTAACCATCCACCCGGGAACGGTGTTAATCAAATGAGTTATCTTAAACATTGAAAATGCGAGATTGCTTTATCAACCTTTGTGTTCCTCTGTGAATAATTTTCTGTTAGCGTGTACGTGTATGGATAAGTGTTTTATATAAATTCCCAAGGAAACATTGATGAATACACAATGTCCTAAGGATGTATTGTGCTTTAACTCGATAGTATGAAATGCTGTTTTGCAAAGGAAATATTATTAGAAACTGTGAAAACGATTTTACACATAGGGATATAGTAATTTAAATAGTGTTTGTATACAAAGTTATGAATTTATAATGAAATTAATCAAGCATGAATTTAATGGTCGAGTATTTTTCTTAATTTAATAAATTTACAAGCGAGATCTCGTAATTGCATTTTAGACTCGAGATATAAGTTACAATATTTTTTTAATATTTTTTAAAAGCAAAAAAAATTAGAGCAGAATGTAAGGCTGAGATAAGCACTATCGACAAAATTAAGAAAGGTCTTTTACGATGGTTCGGTCATGTAGAGCGAATGGATGATGAAAGAACGGCTAAAAAAATATATGATGCGACGGTGCCTGGATGTAGAAGTCGAGGAAGGCCGAGAAAGACATGGCATGATCAAGTAAAACAAGTGCTTGAAAGTGGGCATGTAAGAAGTCGGAATAATCGACGTGCGTGCATGAGAAGATGTATGAATGAGGAGGAAGGAAGAGAAGTATGCCAGGACAGAGTGGTGTCGCGTTCTATCCTCTCTGCCTACCCCTTCGAAAAAAATGGCGTGATGTTTAGTTAGTTAGTTTAGATTTTACATTTTCACATAAAAATGTTTTTAATCTTAAGCATTTTATGATATTTTTTTAAGTAGTGCCTATTAAAAATAAAAGAAAAAACACCCGAATGTTTTTGTTTCAATCTAATTCAGAATTTAAGCTAAATTTATAAATTTCATGTTTTAAGAAGAAAAAAAGAGAAAAATTCATATAAATAAAACAAAAAAAACTTTGACTAATCTTCAATTTCGAATATACCATAGATATAGTCTTTAGTAATCTCAGTCAGATGCAGATTACAGGGGCGGCGCTACGTGCAAGCAAGAGTTGCATAATTGAATAATATTAGGTACAAATTATTCGTCTTGTCTTCACACACAGTCACCCCAGCTCCCTCCCCCGCGGGCCTCCCGCCCCACCCCCGCGGCTCCAAGGCGCATGACTCAATTTAAAATCTCATTAAATATAAAAATCAATCTGCCCGCGGCGCCCCGCCCGCCGCCCCTGGCCGCCGCTGCAATTGTTGCACAAATCTGCACGGGACCACCGAATCAAGACGAGAGAATTTTAATTCAACGTAATTAATAAAAATTACATTTAAAACATTTAAATAAGACATTGCGAGATTCTTAGTAGTTTTTTAGGGTAAGTCAAGTAAACTTTTAAGCCATGCAAGGGAATTTAAAGCGATAAAAAAAATATGGCAAAGAGGTATTTAATTGCATTTTATTTTTAAAAAATAAAGACAATAAATACATGTAGGTTAATCAATTAAAATATTTGCAAAGATCATAAGATTGAATACATAAAAAAATTATAATTTTTAATACATTTTTCACTTCTCATTTCTAAGTGAGATTTCCACTCTCGCGGAGTTGACCTAAGTTAAACGACGTTACCTACGTATACTTCGGTGAGGAGCTCCGCGAGAGTGTACACTCTACACTGTAGGAGTGTAGAGCTTACATAATACGCTCTTCTATGATGGTAATGATGGTAATCAGGGTTGCTATTATCCACTGCACAAGTGAAGGGTGCCCCTTGTAGGACCGGGTAGGTACCGACTACCTTCACTACCCTTACAGCCTATACAGGGCCAGGCCCCGGTTCTATATCAAGTGCTGTTGTAGGAACAACCTAAAGGTCGATAGGACGAGGCCGTCTCAAGGGCAATATTTTTATATTTACAACGTTCAACAATCACCTAATCATTAATTTGTTGAGTTATGCGAGTTTTTTTAACTTTAACTAATTAATTTTTAAAAGTGAAAGTTTTCAAGTTATCAGATATTATTTCAAGGACGCCGATGCATATTTTTTATTTAAATATGTAAACATTTATACAATTTTATGTGTCATTCAAAAGAATTTTAAAAAACTTATATTCAACCGAAAAGTGTTAAAATAAAAGTAAACAGTTGCACTTATCAGGAAACTTGTACACGCTTTAATACATCACAATATATCCATGATGTAATAATATTTCTATGGTGTGCTGCATTTTAGGAAGGCCTTGAAATTCATAATTCGCTAAGTGTAGGTACCTCCTACATTTAAATTAAATTCACCGGAAATTCAATTGACTAAAAGGTACCTACTTTTATCCTTGATTTGTGCAGTAGTAAATATATTTCGTCACTTAAATGCAAAAGCGGACAATATCACCTTAACAGCTAACAGGGAATAAAAAGAAAAGGTAAACTAATAAAGTACGTATTAGAAATATGATTAGAAAAACAATGGATATATAATACGAAAAGAGATTTTCTGTCAGTTATTCACGTGGGTACAGCGGAATTAGGAATGATCCTCTGAACTAAAATAGAGTTTCTTCTATTAAAAATGTATACACTCAATAATAATCAAACACATTGGGATGTAAATTTAATACAAACATTGAAATTTTCGTAGAGAAAAGTCGATTAGGTACTATAAAACGTAATAAACGTGGAACCAAAGATCATAGAGGCACTACACTCGTATAAAATAATATGAAAATTGGTGATTAGTAAATGATGGAGAATATTCTGTTGAGTAATGTCAACAACGAGAGTACCTTAATCAATGCAGCGCCCAATTATCCGATGTAGTGTGTTAGTGCACATCCAATATCCTGCAGCTGATGAGGTCGGAGGTAATGTTACACGTTACTCGGTATGGGAGCATCTCACACTAACAGATCATTTCCCGTGGAAACTGACGGAAAATGGATCATTTGTGTTCATTATGTTCGCGGGTTACATCGTCACATGAACACTGGGACGGTAGAAGGTAGACGGTAGTGGTGTGCAACGGTAGAAACGGTTAACAGGATATAAGTTTACTGTACTAAAAAACGAAGGTGCATCAAACTAATCCAGGATATAAGTTTACTGATTTTACAACAGAGACAGAGAAGTTTCTCAAAGTGGTATCTACATTTAAGGTAAAAAAAAATACAAAAAACCATAATCTTTAACAAAAACAAAATAGTAAAAATAAATTGAAGAGAATATTCAAAATATTCGAAATCTGTCTGCTACAACTCGTAATAAAGTTCAGATTACATCGAACCTTACTTACACCAATAATGTAGATGGTTGTGACAGATGGGGACATGTTGTAATAAGCCACTGTAAAACGCAAAAAAAATTTGTACAAGTTTAACAATGACAGGTCATAAGCCCTGTAAACGCCTAGATAACCCACTCGTTTCCAGAGCTTCTCTGTATCTGAGAAAGAATATAAATCTGAAGCATGGGTATAATCCGGTAATTTGTCTACAAGTATTTGTATTCATTCAAAATGTTGTTCATAATCGAATTCTGTGTCCGCCTCGTAATAGTGGTAGCGCATTCGCAAGCGCGATTCGTTCCCGCAGGGTTCAACATTTATTCACGTGAGACTTTCATATTATATTTCATGTGTGATACCTTGGACTGGTACTGAAGCGTAATACTGATCATCTTGCCTTCATGTTATAAAAATGATCAAGATACACTGCACTTGGTGTACCAATGCAGGGCCCTATGCGCCATTGGGTGCGGATAAGGGAAAGTAGTATAAGTATAGTTAATAAGATTAGTAGTATAGTTAATAAGATTAGTAGTATAGTTAATAAGATTAAGATTAGTATAGTTAATATAGTTAATAAATAGTAGTAGTATAGTTAAAAAAGTTACTACCGTAAAATAATATTAGTATAATCTCGCTTTGAAAAAACGCTTCTCAATTGTATTGCAAAAACATGATTGATAATAAAACGAGGGAAAAATACCTTAAAAATATTAAAAATTTTATAAATAAATAATTCGGGTGTTACAGACTTTGAGCCTGGTGATAGTCGCCGCCGCCGGTTCGAAACTTTCAAATACGGGGGGCTTAGGATTATTTAAAGATAGTATTTACGAGGGTCTCATAGAAAAATAGATCGAATTGATTTTTAGGTTAAAACATCACTAGGTCACTGTATTGTTTCGCAGTAAAAATTAAAGTAAATGAGAATTTGAAAATATTGCAATGTGCTCATTTACTGTATTATCGCTATTAATGTAAAGTGGGTAGGTGCTTACCCATGTATTAAGTAATAAAGGATGCTAGACATTATATTAATTACCACTTAATGACATTGTCAAATAGAGTTTCCGGTGGTGATGTCATGTGACACACAAACTAATTACGTTCATTAAAATTTATGTGCAACTCTAGAAATACATATTTTTTTTTCATTTAAAAAATAAAGATAAATAACTGTAAGTACTCAAATTCAAAGAATTCATCACAAACTTTTAGAAAATCAAATAAGTATCAGCTAAAAACCAATTCAAGCGAAAGTTTTCCAGAATAAAAAAATATTAAGAAGTGTGTACCAAAGCTGGAAAAAATCGTCTTTTGCCCTATACCTATAACATAGGACCACGTGAGAAGCGCACACAGAATGTGGGCGCAAAATATTTTTTTTTTTTTTTACGGAAAAGTAAAATAAATTAAAAAATGCCAAAATGAGGGCTTTTCGTTATTTTTTACGCATTGAATGCATAACTTTTTTCGAAAATCAGTAACGCTATTTCCCAAGAAAAGTATATGTAGGTAAGTGTGTATAATCTCAAATATATATATTTTGAAAACTCCTTAATTTCCAACGCTGGCTGGCTTACTTACGGTGGAGCCTCAATTAATTATGTACAAAAATTTGGTCTATAATATTTGTACATTTTATTGATATATATTTCATAAGATATAATATTATATGTACGATATATATGAGCAGATTCCACTGAAAACACGCTTAACTTCCATGTCCAAAAAGCTAGATAAAAATCCGTGTAATGTTGAAGGCGGAATAATACGAGTTATTCATAATTTCTAACAGAGTGTTAACATCGCAATTGACTCAGATTTTATATTTTTTGTTTCTTTTTGGCTTTCGTTGCGACATATAAATATGAAGTAGCAAGTAGTGTGTACGGTGTATCTCAGTGTTCAGTTATCTCCTGTTTAACCTATGTTGGTACAATCAGTGTGCTGTGGATTCTGGGCTCTGGGCTGTCAGATAAAGAGGTAAATATTTGAACGAGATTTTAACATTCTTGAACGGAGTGCAAATAAGGATACTGAATAATAAAAATTATGTTACTTTGTAAAAGAATAAGCGATGGTGATCGGATGACCAGTGCCTCTATTCTCATGGGTTATTTATCACGCAGCTTTCAACGTTTCAAATGGAATTTTGCTTTAAATATGTTTGATTATTCATTGTCTGTACAGAAAGCGTAATATTTTATAAAATTATGACAGTTTCCATAGAATAAACTAGATTTTAGTTCATAGGATAACTGCGCGGTAGCCACGTGATAAAGATATAGAATTGCGCCATGGGGCTCTATTCACCTCTCACTGAAACGTCCTCTATTCGAGAAGATTGAGATACACGAAAATATTAACTTAAAATATGTTTTCATAAGAATATTTTTTGTGTGATACCTTGGACTGGCAATGAAGCGTAAGACTGATCATCTTACATTCAGCTTATAAAAAAAGATCAAAACATATCGGATTGGTGTAATTACTACCTATGTAGTGTCCTATGGTTATGAATATAAAGTTTTTGTATGAGATTTGGATTGGAACAAGTTGGATTGAACTGGAAAAGCTTCAGCAATATGTAATAATATATCCGATCCTAATATTAATGTGATCTCGCTAGGAATCAACCCGGAAATCCGTGGTAAGCAACGAGCATCTTTGTCACTGCGCCGCGGGGCAAACAAACAATAAGGTATTGTAAAAACGGTATTAATCATGTTAAGGGTGGTTTACGTGAAGATAGGTATACGAGTATATATATGATATAGTATGCCAGAAGGGCAGGGGTGCGGGTGTGGTGGGAGGTGGGGGGAGGGAATACAAAGTTTTTATTTTATTATTTGTCATGATGAATGGCTTCCTGTTACAATTTGCGCGACGTTTTCCGTCAGCCAACATTGCGGAAGCGTTATTTATTACGTTAAGGCGATTGTTCTGAATACCGTCATAAAATAAAGTTATTTCTGCCATACGGCATTATCTACTCGCGCGGAAATTTATTGCGATAATTGTAAGTTAAAAAAACTTATTGCATTAATTGGTAAAAACGAGAAAAATTGTCAGTAAAACTAAGCAGATTAGTTTAGTAAGTTGAGTACACGAAAGAACAAACGTTTGATAAGAATAATTTATTATCTGCATTGGTACATCAAGTGCAGTGTAACTTGACCGTTTTATTACATGAAGCAAAACGATCAGTCTTACGCTTCAGTACCAGTCAATGTATCATATATATGAGATATTTTAATGTGAAAAAACACATCAGACTCCGTTAGGAATCGAACCCAGGGCCCTATGCTGGACTGAAAGTCGCATGCGACACTTCGGAATGGCGAGTGATTTTGTACCGTACGTCTTTTAGTCCAGCATCAGCATAGGGAACCCGAGCCCTCACGCATGGTAGCCTAACGCACTACCCATTACAAAGTACAATTACATATAGAATAATTGTACGACACTAGTGGCATACATGTAAAATTCACTGTTCGAGTCTAACATTTTCATGTAAGTACCTAAGCATATTATTAATCGTACTATAAAGTATAAAGCCTATTTTCGGTATGGTGTTAGCAGCCTCTATCAAGTAGTAGTAATAGTATCAAACACAATGTTATTTCTGGGATGAAAGATTCTGAAAACTCTTAAATTCATGCAAAACGGTCCATATTCTAGTTTCAAATATAAAATAATAAAATCCTATTTAGGGGCAGTATTAACATACGTACAATCAATTCTACCACAAATAGTTTTGTAATATTGTTTACGGGCAATATTGTTTTCTAATAAGGGATTACTACATATTAGTGGAACAGCGGTATGGAATAGCTAACTGCTCAATACCTAGATGTATCGACTTGTATGGATTCACCTCACCACTCGAGTATAGCACAATATCAATGGTATTATCCTCCTGACTGAAGACTTCAAATTACACTTTCGCTTGTCATTTGGTTTCAAAATTATCAAAATACTTTACAATGCTTGCTAAAAGTTGTCTAGGTACCTACTTTAAAAAAATACAAAAGTATTTTAATTTTTATAAGAATAAAAAAACAAGCCAAAACCACACACACACAGTGATTTATAAAAATTTATTTTCAAAAGAAAAATTTTTGTTTACAATGAAATACAATAAAAACACATATACATTTTAAAAAAATTAACAAAAATCCCACCAAGGCATAGTCTGTTTGTGGGTATACTGTGAAAGTCAAACAGTATGCACGTGGCAAAAGAGAGAAAAATAAAGTCATGTTAAAATGGAAAAATAACAGATAATGTAAACAAGATAGTAAAAAAAAAAGAATACAAGATATTGGTATCTTTATACCGGAAGAAGAAGAAGGGAAAAAATAATAATAATATATAAAATAAAAAATTGACGTAGATTATGTTATTGTTATGGTCTTTATAGTAAGAATGATTCTAACTTTACACTATGTATCCAACTTTGTGTTAATTTTTTAAAAGATAAAAAAATTGGAAAATTTAACAATGCCATTTTATTGTCAGTTAAAAAAGAATTGTTGTTTCCAATTATATGTATGTATTATAAACAAATAGTTTTAAAAACAAATATTGTGTTGGCTTATATTAGAAGCATCTGGTTGACACGAGAGGACTTAAGTCTATGTTCTGGAGCAAACGATAATTTTTTCAAGTGATTTGATGAACGCACATTGTAATTATTATGTTCATTCGTTCTTTTTCTCTACGAGTGGAATATTGTTTATTGGTTGTGATGGTATTTACCTGATCATTCATGATGTAGCCGTTGTTGTAGTGGTGGGGGTGTACTGACAGTGAGAGATCCAGGTTTTCTGATCGCTGAAACAAAAGGGGAAATTTCAGTTAGTAAAAAATAACAATTAAAAGCTGCATCACTCGGATAAACCTTAATGTTTGGACCACTAGATGACTGGGATTAATTCATTATTATTATTATTATTATTATTATTATTATTTTTATTATTATTATAGGTAGGCAGTTTTTACTAGTGCGCCTAAATCTTTTGTACTGCTTCTCGTCTACCTTCTGCATCTAAACGGTTTTTGAACTGGTTGACCGTAGTGGAGTGGACAACTAGGTCTGGCAATTTGTTCCAGTCTGAAACCACCTTACTGGGTTGTATAAAAACCATTTGCTACCAAATTTCTCCAACTATTTTTATTATAATCCCCTTCAAGGAATAGATAATAACATAATAACTAAATAGTTAACATTGTTTATGTTAAATTTCGCGTATTTCTTTAAATTTAAAAAAGCTAAGGTAAAAATTTTTTATTTTATTTTTTGATTGTGCGCATTTTATAAAAAAAAAAATAATTAATTTAACAATATTGGTAAGTATGGTATATTTCCTCGCCGCCAAAAACGAAGGGCATGGAATTAAGGAATTACAAAATAAATGATTAATGGTCGTAATAACCGCAATAAGACAAGGGGATGTATAAATGACGCCATTAACCCGACAGCGGTAGATAACAAGAGACAAGAATGACAGATGTTGTGGTTGCAAGGGGAATTGGAAATGACTAAAGTTTTGAGAAAGGATACGTTGTTAGGGGATGGTTAACTGGTACATTTTCAGGAAAAATGTTGTGTATTTTCTCATGCAATATTATTTGAATTATCCCATTCGCCTCATCATATCTTAATGAAATAATAATATTTAGTTTCCTCCGGGAACTCGACCCCCAAAGGGTTAATAGCAGAGGGCAGAGTCAGCAACATGACAGACAAATAATAAGGGATGACGCAGAAAAGGAGGAAAATAAATAAACGATAAATACGATAATTAATTGTACTCTTTCCTGTTTTCCAAAGATGTAAAAATAATACTACTACTATTACTCACCCAATGGTGCATAGGGCATTGCAGTTGTACACTAAGTGCAGCGTCTCTTGATCATGTAAAAAAAAAATGAGCCGTCGCGCCGTTTAGTGCAATATTTTGCGTAAGTATTTGTTGCCTATTCTACGAGAAAAAAACGAAAATAAAGCGAAGTGCGTTTATTAAATCAATGATAATTGATAATGGCTTATTTCTAATAAACGCCATTATTTCGACATGAAACTGAAAACTGAATAGGTACCTGCAGTTAAAGAAGTACAGCTGTATTAACGATCAATAAAAAGGGAATTTAGGATAGTTCATACTTACCTAAAATATGAATGTAAGGTACACTAGGTGTCATGAATAAATTATTAGAAACTTTGCACAAAATATTTTTTCTTCATGAAGCAATCCTTCTACCCTCTATGCAGCTTTTAACAAAAGTGTCACATTTTGAAACGAACTTAAAATATTCATAATAATTCATGTTTGTCAAATGCTTATTTGATATTACATAACATACCTAATTAAAAACGTGATAAATTTTATAAATATTTCGATTTAAAAGTGACTTAAAACCAAAGCTGCCTTTGTGTCTTCAAGGGGAGTTTTGTATAGTGATTCGATAAAATTATGTACTCAGGGGGAAGTTTGCGAATTTTAAAACCAAGACGAATAAATTTTATTACTCATTGGAAAACCCGTGTGTCACGTAAGATCGGTAATGGTGTGGTATTAAAAATACGGAATTCCATATGATGGGTACACCATTGGTTTACCAATGCAGTGCCTTATGCACCATTGGGTGCGGATAAGGGAAAGAGAAGTAGTAGTATATGATAGGTATTACGTGAACATGATTTTATTTAGCGAGTATAAAATTGTGTATTTATGTAAAGAATAGGGGCGCTGTCACGAGGAACCATAAACGTAAATAATGTCGTGAACCTTGCACTGTTTACTTCCTTGTTGGGAAATAGTATAACATTATACAGATGGGCAATATATCTAAATATTTATGCCGCGGAACTGTATTTACTTTACATGTCCCGTGATGAGACACGACAGATTACGCCGCCATTTTGTGATGCGACTTAACGGAGGGTAACTCGTAATAATAAAACATAATTTATAACATGCCTTGTATGAATTAATATGAGAAAGGGCACGTTGAGATTACTACCCGTGTCTGATTAGCCCCTTGTCAAATTTGCATTTTTAGATGCATAAAAAATAGTAGTACGTTGAGATAAGCGTAATATTTATATACAACAAAATTAAAGTGAAATTTAGGTGGTAAAATATGCATATATTTTATGCGAATCAAAGCGATTTTCATTTTATTTTCTTGAAAGCTTTTCGGTTTCAGGCGAATATTTTAAACATGTCCACTGTACTTCTGTATAATTGAGACACTGATTTTTAAGCAGGGGGCTTAGTTTAATTTCCGATATGTAAGATGACAAAAAATGTAAACATAAGTTATGTTAGAAATTTGATAATCGGTACTAGTATTATTCTTAATCAGAAGTCGTTTTTTTTAAGACAATAAGAGTAATTAAACAAAATTATTAACAGACTTCTCCAAATACAGGGTCGTGTCGTTAGTTGGATAAGTCTAATAGGTCGTGTATGTATTAAAAATGCCTTCCAAAATATAGCTATGTAATTATTAAAATTTGGTATGCGAAAAATATTGTTTTGTAAATTCTAAAATTTGTGAAATCCAAACTTGGTTCTATTATACTAATTATGTAAATATTCAATTATGTTTAGTACTACAATGTGTTATGTATAATACTACAATGCCCTGACTCCACACGGACTATCTAGTGAGTCGGGGCCAGATCATTGGCATGGGTCTCTACTGCTTGAGTCGCCATCCCATTATTGTGATTATATTAAATGTGAAATGTAATAAATAAATAAATAAAATTAATAGTGAAGTTTTAGATGGCGGCAGTTTTATGGATGTGTTTGGTGTGTAAAAAGTATGATATTAAAAATAAACAATGCATGAATAATGTCCCAAATATATGTTAGAAAACAACGAAAACATGAAAAATAAAAATGACGAAGGATGCCCGCCATGTTGTTTACTGCTAAGAACAGTGAGTACGAAAAGAGAAAAGAATATGACAGTATAAAAATATGCCGAAAACTGAAATGAATAGGAGGGAAGAGAAAAAACAAAAAACAAAACGTGGAAAAACACTTCGCTGAAAATTTATATTTCACGAGTGACGGGAGAATTTGTGTTGTATTTCCATACTGTTCGCACTCGTGGGGTGAGGGCAAGCCAGAGGGGGACACAAGGCCCGAACTAAGCCAAGATGTATACGAATAAGTCAGAGGACTTGACGGGAATAGAGAGATATAGTTGTAATGTGTATTAAGAAATCTAGATTTGATGTTGCACAAGCGGAAGATATTCATAAACCCAAAATATGTACAAAAATACACATGAAAAGGCCATCGGATTATAATATAGGTAAGTAAAATTTGTGTTTTATTTTCGGATATGCTTTTACGAATAATGTTATTATTGTAGTCATAATATATATTATGTTTTATATCTGTATTAATAGGTTATTTGGTTCGTTTCAAGCTGAAGGATTTAGTTATTGAATAATTATTCTAAATGTCGATAACCATCGTTTTGTGAAAGCTAAACTTTGTGTGAAAATAATAGAATTGTATGCCTAGTACAAATGATATTAATTTCCCAACATATTGGCAAATAACGTAAACTGGTTTTTCCATTATGCTGCTACATAAAATAATTAATTACCCGTCAAATGTTCCATTCAAATTGATCGTTTATTATCGGCCGTACAATTTATAGTCCGTGGAAATCACACCATAAATCTACTGGCGTGCAGGTCAACACCAGATATAGCCAGGCACTGTGTTAATACATATTTACATATTTATGTAGGGATATTATTAGTCAGTTAACAAAGAAAGTTGACTTTCTCTATACGGGATTGTATAGAAATCACATTGTTACGACCTGACAGTCCTGGTGGGAGGTAAACTAAAGTTTTGATAGTGACAGTAAAAAGAAAGATATCTGCATTCTAATCAATTAAATTTATTAATATAAGTGTATGAAGTATACAGTAAAAGCATATTTATAATTTCAAATGTATAAGTAATGTTAGGATATGAATACTTAAGTGAAATAATTAGTTGAATTTGAAAAAAAATTATGAAGGTACCAATATTTAAAGGTAAATAAACGTGTTGCAGATGACCTATCACAATGTTATAAAAATAATCTTCCTTGATTATTATGCACCAATTTTTACAAAAATACTTTTCAGTTTCTTACGTAAAGGAACGAAAAATAATATTCCAAATAAAGGATATAAAAAAAAGCCATTAATATAAAACAGAAATAAGCGATACCTACATTATTAATAACTAGGTAAGTACAATTAATTTATTCAATTTGATTCGCACCATGCATATCTAAACACACTCATTAAATTTAAATAAATTTGAAATAAATATTATTAACAAGACATGTTGTGTATGTCTAGCTTAATTTATTGAATCTTGGTCTAAAAAGACGCCATACAGAGCAAAACAAGCTGTTATTTGTATATGGTGCATGACAAACTCAACTAATATAAACAGCTTAATACTTTATTCTATTGTATAAACGGAGAAAATAACATAAGTAATAATATTATGTTAAAATACTGTTTTTATGCGAACGAAGCATGAAAAAATAATTAACTCAATTATCAGAGTAAAGCAAGGTTAACGCTTAGCAGATGGCAGCAAAAGTTTTCATTTGTTTTGGGAAATACGATAAGAATAAAACATGTTTTTAATTAAATATTTAAAAACATTAGCAGGGTTAGTTTTAGATATGAGATAATATGAAATACTACGACATAATATTATTAGTATTAGTATATAGAGTATTAGTATTTTAGAATGAAAAATATTTTTATCGGCAAGATGGTTACCATGATGGCAAGATAGTTAAAATAATCTAATGATTAGATTATTTCTTAAAAAGAAAAGAGAGAAGAACATTAATCAGGGGACTGAAACTTTAAATAATACGTAGTTTCATAAAACATCTTGCAGAAGACACATTCCAACTTATTTATTTTTACAAACTAATAACGGAGTAACCATTTTGATAAAGTCTCATAATTTTTAAGCTTTTTCCTACATCATCCAGTGGTTTTTGCAGAGTTAAACATTAAATTAAAAATATTAAATTGACACTCGTTACGTAAATCTTAGGTTAATTGTAAAGTAAATAAAATTTTCAGTTGTGAACAGTCCTACTCAACAACTCGTGATTTAAAAAAAAACCTGTTGTATTAATATGAACATGTTAATTTATTGTATTCGTCAATGTAAATTGGGTGAATTATAAACATAATATATGGCTGTCAGTTTAAATTCTTAACATTATGTACATAATAAACATGTCAGAGAGCTATTAATTTATGAGTATGTAAAAAATGCAGTTTCATTATTTTTTTACTGCCGCAAGCAACATCTGTGTATTTAAATGCAAAGCGTTCCTCGTCGCAAGACAGACATGATTCAGGATATAAAAAATAAACATAATAGCTAAATAATATTAACTGAGTATCTAAAAAGGCAATAATATGTTTTAAAAAAGAAATATTGATTTATGGAAGCTGTTACTAAATACATGTTAGGTTACTTAATACTCTGTTCGCCGTGTGAGTTTTTAACATTGTTTAAAATAAATGTGAGTTGCATGGTTAAAATGCAATTAATAAAAATAAGTTTGTTAAATATTTAAATTTTCAAATGGAAATTCGTGCATTTTTTGTTTGTACTCGTTGTCAACTGAATTCACCATTGTGTGTGGGGAATTTTAGTTTTACTAGGTATCAAATCATTTCTAAAATAATATTTGATATTATTTTATGCGGTGTTTATTAGTATTATTTATTTTTAAAAAAACGTCCATATCAAACTGTTGTTAAAATTTTTCTTCACCCACATAAAAATCATACTCTAACAACACCTTTTGATTATGTACTTCAACAGTCGACTTAGCTAATAAAACAACGTTATAGAGAAATTTGACTATTTAATGTCTACGTTCTTCATAACCAGACTAGTTATATGTATAAAAGTACAGTACGCAGGTAAGTATGGTTAGTAAAACCGAAACGAAGCGTGGTATTATGTCACACTGCTTATTGAAATAAGATGACACCAGGGGACATGGGAGAATATGCAACCTTTTGTTGGTTCCAGAGGTCAATGTCTGCCCGTTCTTTGATCTTTAGGAAAAAAGCATTAACAAAAGGATCCAGACAGTCGAATAGTGATGATTTAATGCCTTAAGAAGCTGGTATTTGCGACTGTATTATTGTGTGTTATTTATGTAATACTAAATGTAATGTATCACCTCCTTTGAAGTTATACAAAAAGTAGTACAGTCATTGGAATGAAATTCTTTTGTACAAGAAGTAAGGTTGAACATTTTTTATTTTTCTGCGTGGATAATGAAAATTTCGGAGAAACAGAAAAAAACAGGCCACCAGAAAGCTATACAAATTATACAAATACAATAAATTTATCAGGGTTCAGTTAGTAGAAAATTTTCGGACTCCATACATTTCTCCTGTCTTTTTATTTCATTGACTGATCGATGCCATAAATATAGTTTTCTATTTATTTATTTATTTATTTGGGAGAGGAGACAGAAACGAACCCTTTCATTTGAAACCAATCCCTTAAAACTCAAAATTGACATTGACTATTTATAGTCTTGTTATGCCTATAATATTATGCATTTTTGTGTACTTACGAGTGCTATCATATTTTAACCACACTCGAGGAAGTACATGAAGATATTATTTTTTGGATGTATTATGTATTACGATGTCATATATTATATTGTAAGCTATAAGATATAATAAAATAAATAATGCAAGGTATAATAATAAAGCCCGTATAGAAGTGTAAGAGGTGGCAACCAACCGACCATAGAGTAATATTCATGAATACAAATTGCTGTTTATGGTTACAACAATTGGAGTAATTTATTTTACAAGGCTAAATTGATAATAATTGAACATTAAATCGAATTCCGCTGACAACAGAACTACACACTGGAAACATTCAATAGTAAAATTAATTCTTTAAACTGTTTTAATTTCTAAATTCATAACGATTAGTATTTACAATCCATTGTATATTTTTTAATAAATTAAAAATTTTTGTATGCTAATATATCATTTATCGGCATAATTATTTGTAAAATGCACTAAAGGCTATTTGTAATTTGTAAGAAAAAATAACAGATTTTTTTTTTTTTAAAAATGCATGAAATAATGAGTTTCCATTAAATTTTTACAGTTTTAATTGGTAATATCTTTCAAAATAATTTATTCTCTACAAATTATTGAAACTTTTTTCGTTGAACTAAATCTTCACACAATAAATACGTCGATACGAGTATAATACACTACTTTAATGCATGTCTAAAATACACATTTCCATTTTTTATCAAACCGTTCTTTTCTTTGAGAAATAATTACATTATATTATTCTAACATTACTCTAATAATATTTACCCATAACTGGCCTTATTCTCAGGTTATACATTGTGCTGAATGATAGGTAAGTAAATACATTGTATCTGGCATACAATAAAACTTGTGAATCATTATTATTTTTCTCTGTAGTGCAACCGTAATCCGGAATGCACCCTGCGCGGTGAAAAACATAAACAAAAAATAATTTAATTTGGGAAGTAAAATCTGAAATGTTCCGGGGCCTGGGGAGGAGCGGGGGTTGGGGCGGGGGGAGGCCGAATATTCGTTACGGTGATTTTATTAAGAATTAGTGCGCAGTCTAGTGTGACGGAGTCGGAGCTTTTTTCAAAGCTTTCATGGTGCACTTTTCCCAAAGCCGATTTGATTAAATCTAAATTGAATTTGGTAATTTGTTTTGTTTATACTAGGCAAACGAAAAAAGGAATTTGGATACAAATAGTAATAAACAAATTACGGACACTTTTAATATTATAATGCATCTTCAAATTTGACAAGTTTTTTCTTCGTTACTAACGAACGTATTTCTACAATATTAATACACACAAGACACAAGTTGATTTGTTTTTATTTAATAAAATCATCTACTCGTCGAACGAAAATACTTTTTCTAGAGGAGTTTCTTCCAACGCCTTCTATCCTTAAAGCCAGTCGCCTATACAACGGCCTACTACCTATGTAGGTCACCTTTATTGCTTATACTAACAACTCGAGATTTCAAGTCGATAATTCACATTAGAATCCGAACCTGGGTATTCTGATAATTAGTATTCTTTAAGCAAATGGATAATCATTAAGTAATACCTATCTTGTCAATGATTGCAACTAAAATCTACTATAATCTTTAATTGGGGACACCTATTATTTTCAAATACTGAATATATGCAATGACATAAGAGCATTTTCTAGATTTTCAATACTTATATCTATCATGTTTAGTTTGCAAAACAACTTTAAACTTACGATTTAAAATATTTATTGAGAAAACAATGTGCCGATTGCTTCCAACAAGAAAAAAATATTTACACGAAAATACGCCATTTTGTTGAACGTTGATGACGACCATCCCGGAAATAGTATAACGTGTTACATCATAGTTAATTAAAATGTAAATATAGACATTGTGAAAGATGAAATGACCTCGATTCTGCGAAGCGACAAAATAATCCGGTGATTATGTATGAATTACTGCATTTTTAACATCACAAGGAATACTCTACTAACCCGTTTGAGTGGAATGGAATAAATCAGAATCCTAGTATGGAATAATGAAAATCTGAGTTAAGTATACATGTACGTATTCCATGTTTTCATTTGGGGATAGTGGATTTAGAAATGTAGAAGGAAAATACGTTAATTTAATATGCAATGTAATATTTTCCTGTTCTTATTTTGACGGCCTAGTTCACACATGCTATAGCCGGAGGTAAGTGTAATTTTTGTGACTTAACACTGCACAATTCGATTTTTCATTAAACTATTAAAAACCGTATGCATTATAAAAACATATTTTTGTTACAATTTACAACTATCTGCATTTGTGATAAGATCCCTAATATTTTTATCAGTATATTTCGACCAACGCAACGGAGGCGGAGGGTAAAAGTGATTTATTTAAAGAAACTACCTCCCTATCTAGCGTCTCGTGTTCATAATCTAGATTTAGAGTGCTTTTTTATTTTGGTAAACCCGTTGGCAGTAGTAGTAATTCAACTTCTGTCAAATGTCTAATTTTAGCCTTGAACTTCGATGTTTTTTCTCAATAAACTGTAGGTACTTATGTACTATGTCCATTACTCAATTGAATTACTTTTTAACATATGTATCACACTGTAAGACAAAAAATACAATAGCAAAGTTTGACACTTCAAGGACAATACACTAATTTTCATATGCGAGTCTTAATGTCAACTATCCAAGACGCTATTAGCTGGCTAGTTCTTACTTGTAAAAGCAGAGAAGAGAAAATAGTTTCAGTCGACATATCGCGTGTGAGAGTAAAAATTATATAATTCAAATCAATCAGTTTTGGTAGGCCGATTAGAACTTTAAATTTGAACAAGCGAGTTGGCTTTAGCATTATAAGGGTCAAATTATTAAAAATAAACGTAATTAAACGCAAGTGTAGCCACGAGTATCTATCTAAATATAAACGAAATTTATGTGTTTAATATAGTGGAAGTCCAAAACTGTATTTTAATTAATAAAAATAATGCATACACAAAGTACCAAACACAAAGAATTCAGTGCATCCGATAAAAAATGAAATAAACAAAGAACAAGTTCAGAAACAAAATTGGATTGGATACGAATCGGAATTAATGAATACGTCGAACGTGTTCCGAATAAATACGTCCAATATTCCTGATAAGCAATAACAGGCTTCGCGGGGTCGAAGTTAAGGGCTGTTTTGGTCCGCCATTCGGAATCACGTGTTACATTTCGTAACCAAACACGGGGATTTATTGGAGGTTTTTAGGAATTATTAGTCCGGATTTTCCCCGTCCCAGGGGAATAGATGGCTATCGCGTGTATACGATATACGGGCCAGTGCAGTGCCATTATTGGAATACTTTATTTCGGAAAAGCGAAGGAAAAAATACTTTACACGTTGCATTTTCCGAACAGTTATGCATGAGAAGTAACTATCATAGAATAAAGATACTCTTTTCAATGCACATACTGATTTATGCATCATAATGGTTCAATAATTGAATGTTAAGTATTTAAGTCGCGAAAATTTAATACAAATATTTCTTAAGCTTTTGATTTGTTTGACCAATTTGGAAAAGTACCACTCTTACTGCTAATACATACACACGTGATATTATTTTGAAGGTACTTTTAGATTATATTGCGGGAAATCATTCATCAGAAACAATTTAAATAAAACTCTAAAAGATGAGTGCTTCTAACATAATTTTAATTTTTTTTAATTTTTAACCACCTCAACGGGCCAGGAGGCCCAATTACAGAGGGGAACAACGTCACAAACACCCAGGCTTGAGAAAAATCACTTTTGATTTTTTGAGTTCTCACCGGGAATCGAACCCGGAACCTCCGTATCGTGAGTCCAGCGTCTTAACCATTAATTTTTAGATTTATCAGAATAAATTTAGATAAATCAGAAATTCATGTTCTAAGTCTAGGCGAAAACATTTGATACCGAAGAGAGTTCGTCAAATGTTTATCCATATTACTTGATGGCTTTGGTTAGATATCGCTCGTTCTGACTAGTACAGCATGTAAGCTTAGTGTAGGAGTTTGTTTAGCGTAAACAGAGGATTACGAGTGCCGAGTTGCGGACCACGTGGTCCGGACAACTGACGTAGTAAACAAACTGGAGGGAATAATGTTCCCGGTTTAATGGCGGAACCATCTCCTAAACGCCGCCATTAAAACGCCATTAATCTTTAGTGCCAGTTGTCCGAGCGGTAACACGTCCACCGCGGCCTGGTCCAGGGTGGGAAGTGGGCGAGTGGGAACTGGGAACTGGCTAGCTGACCAGATAGACTACCACTACATCATCTGACTCCGGGGTCAGTCGGTAAAGCGGTTTACACTTTCCACAACCAGACAGAACATTGAGCAGATTAATTCATGTACCTACATGCAATCTGAAGCCTCGTACTAGGAACATCTGGAAGCCCAGAATACATTTAGAAATTTGGGTTATCATTTGTGGAGGGTTCAGTAGCTCAAGCACAGATAACTATCGACGTAGTTAAAAGCGTGCTATTCTCGTGCTATTGCTAACGATTTGAGCGATCCCAATGACATAACGTTTAATACCGCGAGCATTGACGATCTGAGCCGAGCGGAGCCGAGCGGAGCCGAACTAAGCTTTATATCGCGGCCTTATGTCAAACGTCAAATCATCGCGCTTGACGGATTTTTTATTATTTCGACTTCTTTTCTTAATATTGTCTTGCCGAAAACCGACTAAATTATAATAGAGATTAAATGAAGATTTGTGCGAATAAGATATATGTCGGGAAATGGCTCGCGACTAGTATGCGCTCGTTTGATAATCCCGATCGATAACTTTTAACGCGTGTTCCATTGTGATCGCGAAAACGTTAAACATCCGTGGGTAAGAAATCGTTATCACGTCGCTTATTACCGAATCGGTTCTGATCTGTGATCGAGCAACTGATCTCTTTTCAAAGGTGGTGAACTGATGTTTAAAGGTTCAGAATTTTAGTTCCTTCTACACTACCACTAATAAAAACATAACGAAAGAGATGGAGTTACACTCATATTGGATAAACATTTTCGATTTTGATATTTGGAACATGATGCACGGAACGAATAATAAATATTGCAGGTTGAAACTTTACAACTTATCAAATAATAATAATCAATGTGCTGTTTAGTAAAGCGATACAAAAAGCTACACATCACATCATCATCATCATACCATATCCGCTCCCTATGTGGAGCAAATGGAATCCACAAAACTGCCTCCAGGCCAAGCGATCGGCCGCCAGCTACCGTGCATCCTCCCAAGTCAAGTTCACGTCCCGCAGCTCTGACGCAAACTGCCAACGAATTGTCAACAGTGGACGACCAGGACGCCGAGAACCTGATGCCTTGTAAAATAGGCACACATCACATACAAAATATATTTTTTCGATAAGGATCAATTAATGTCCTTCATTTCATATGCACGAAAGATCTTCTGGTTGTTACGATATTTATACTGCAAAGCGAAAAAAAACATAGAGCTCAAATGTTTCTAAAAAAAGTTTCTTAATGGGAGCTTTTACAAAGAAAAAGCTGTGTTATTCTAAAGTTAGAAGTAGAAAACACAGATGGCGGTGGTAACGGATACTAACTACTAACACAGAGTATATTATACCGGATGCGGGAGACGGAAACAGTTTTAATGCACCAGATATTCAGGCAGACAATTTATGCACATTCATTTCAGATATAAGATCCCAGATAACACTGTTTTACAAATCCCATGCCATTACATTGATTGAAGATAAACATTAAATTAATTAATTGAATGAGATTATTTTAAGTGATTAAGAATATTATGTCTGTTTGAATTATTTACCATCAGAATCCACAGTTTATTTTGAGCACAAAATCCAATTTGATAATTGCTTACATAATGTATAACAATGATTTATACTTAGGTGATTATTCTAGCATAAGTAATATAGGGATTATTACGTAAAAAAATGAAGTTGGTACCGTACATCTACTTATCACAAAATCACTGATTACATTAGATTAGAGCTTAAAGGCTACAATTCAGTCGTAAAATAAGCTTAGACTAATTTATAAATATGTTCAACGTATGAAGATTTAATTGGAATGCGTAAAATGGATCTTAATATATTGGTATATATGTAGAACCAAAAAACAGAATATTTTGTTACAAAGTTTTATTTTCGTGTCATTAGGACTCGATAAATAAATTAACTGTGAGGATTTATTTCGCACTTGGCCGAACAATGCACGGATCAAGAACGAATATATTTTGGGGGAATGGATAGTAAAGTTGGGCCAAGTGAAGAGGTATGATTAGTTAGAATAATAAAAGTATCGAGAGGCACCGTGGCGTGTCGGGCAGTGCTTGCAGTAATTAGTAATTAGTGGTAATTATTACCATCGGCGGATGTAATCGTTAGAACAACTTGCCGTGCTTTTTATGAGGACTAGTCTATTGCTAACTCCATAGATATGACAAGATGTAGAAAAAGAGTCGAAGAGAGAAAAATTTATACAGTAGGTTAAGATAGGTTGGGTTTAATAAAATAATTTAAATCAAATGGCTATTTAAAAGCAATATCCTTTATAATAGGTTATGAAATTTATACAGTAGGTAAATGATAGGTTAGGTTAAATAAAATAATTTAAAATCAAATAGATTTTTAAAAGCGAAATTTGACAATAGATAATGAAGGCGTAACCCAATGAAAGCGTATCATCAACCAATCACAGCTTAGCCCGCTTTTGCGCTTTACTCTACAAACCAGAGAGTAAAAATGTTTTGAAATTTTGACAGCCTGCACGGCAAGTTGTTATGGGTGCACCTTTATAGTACTTGGTCTAAGGGCCCAAAGAGTCCTAAATATAAACACATACTTAAGTATGTATGTATAGATTAAATAAAAATAAGGAATGTACGCAATTTTTTAATTTACTGAAAGATTTACAGTTTTTAAAATCACTTTATTGATTTCTCAATAGAAACTAAGAAGCTCTGAAAGGGAATACAGATATCGGGGCCTATATTTATGAATATCAGGGCTTGACAATTTGTTATTTAATTAACAGCCTCAACAGGCCAAGAGCCCCAATTACAGAGGGGGATGACTTAACGAACACCCAGGCTTGAGAAAAAATACTTTTGATGGTTTTGATCGCGTCTTAGTCATTGCGCATTTGAAGAAAATTATTATTTTAAAGTTTTTTTTAAACATTTAATAAATATATAAAAATAAGTAGGTACTTAAAAAGGTTTTATAAATTTCTTTAGGGTGTAGTTGAAAATCTCCTGCGACGTATTTACCATCCCTGACGTACGGTTTTAAGGGTTCAGGTAGACTGTGGGATAGGTTGCCCACAACACACTACGCACCCTTTATTTACATTTGATCGGGACTGGGGTGACCATTTTACAAAGTTTCAGAATGCTTAAAGCATGATTTTGAATTTTTTTCATGAGCATGAAGATTTTACGAACTGATCAACTATGCAGGTGCGTTGAATCGTAAACATTATTAGAAAAATACATTATCCCATAATAGGTCAGGTCAATTCACCAATTGTAAAATTTATATCACACTCAGGCATTATTTACGAATTTGAGAATTCGTAAGAATCCATGCACCTACATTTTTTAATTGGGTAGAAAAACAACAGTTCGAATATAGGGTACTTACCACATTAATTATTATTATGGATAATTTATATAGCGCCGTTTTCGTATAAATATACCTCAAGGGCGCTTTAAATATTGAATTTAAAGGCTCGGAAAATTTAAATTGAGTGAAAACTCATTTTCTGAGTAGAAAATACCATTATAAAAATTAATCAAAAGATTTTGAGAATAGAGTAGGTATACAAAAATAAGCATGACAATTAACATTTTTCTCGAATCCACGATTTTGTGCGAATTAAATACTAGCTCTTAAAATAAATTTGTAATTGAATTTTGTTATTTAGGAATTTTACCACTTTGCTTAAATTTTATTTTAACTTTGGAAGATAAACTGTTTTTTTAAAACACCATAAATTTTTCTTGGTGTACCAATGCAGTGCCCTATGCACCATTGTGTGCGGATAGGGGAGGAGAGCAGTGACGAGATTGGTGTCCCGCGCCGGCAGTAGTTGTCATGGTTACCCCAGGGATGACCCCGTAACAGGTGTCCCGGACCTGCCGCACTGGGGTCACCCGGGTGCGGGCCCCGGGGGGCGCACTTTGCTCTCCGAATCTCTCTCGGCCCGCCTGGTGACGGGTGAGTGTGGAGTGTGGATCGCAGTACTTACTACACGGTGGACAGTTACTACGCGACATAATATCGCACCCTGGCAATAAAAGAGAGACAACTCAAAATTAAGAAAAATAGAGGCTTTGTACTTTTTTGGTGGGTTTTTACCATCCGCACGAAATCACTTAAACAGAACTAAAAAAGCTCTTAAACCTTTGCGACAGATGTCGTAGAAATTACAACCAAAAAAATTGTGAAAAAATTAAGAAACAAAAAAGTTAGTGTTTTTAGCCGTTTCCCAAAAAAATTTGTTTTTAGAGTTGACTCTCTTTTGTTCCCGGGGGTGCGATATATGGAAACGAAAATGATACCGAGTGACATGATAATATCTTGTCACTTGGTATCATTTTTCCTTCGCACATATTATGGCGCTTAGTAACTTTTTCCTTTCCACCGTCGGTCGGCGTCGATATAATTGGCTATGAATTATAGCGCCCCAAGCACGACTTAATTTTTTAATATATTTTTATTAACTCAATGTTATACACACAGAACTAAGTTAGGACAAAATATAAATATTATAAGGACATAAATCATGTGAACAAAATTAAAACAATTTTCATTGTCACACAGGTTGCTACTGAGCGAGTCGCCATCTTTTGTATAAATAATTATTGTGATTATACATGAAATGTGAAACGTAAATAAATAAATAATAACTTACGACTTACATATACCTATCCGTATATCTTAAAATATTGGTTAGGTTAGGGTTAGTGGATTAAATAAATTAGTTTTTAGTTAGTTACGTGTATGTTCACGTAAATAATTGAATTTTATATTTGGGTCAATTTTTCAAATTGAAATTAAGGGCAAGGTTAGATCCATAAATATTTAACGTGGATTAACTAACCATCACGCCATTTTTCCGTAGGGGCAGGCAGAGAGAATATAACGTTATACCACTGTTGAAGACATCTACGTGTGAATTCTGATTTTACAAGACGATTGACAGATTAAGAGTTTTTAGGCAGATGGTAAAATTCGTTTATTTAAATCATTTTTTTCAAGCAATGATCACATTCCCTTTATGTACCTAATACATTAATTATGTAATTAAATTAATCATTGTATATATAGTATTTATTTATATATTTTCATTCTTTTATTTTGCATAAATTCAACAAAAAAACAAAAAACCAAGTATTTGACATTCGGCGGATAGTCAAGTTGTTTTGCCTTACGTAGGAAAAAATGTTCTTATACTTAATTAGGTATTATCTACATAAAAGTATAGAAATAAGTGTATAAAACGAGTATTTCATGTTTATGGCTTCACTATTTGCAACTCACATTTTGAACAAACACATGATTTTATTTCCGAGTTCGTTTTATAGTTCGTATTAAGAGACAAACAGTCGAATTAGTTCTAATCCACGGAATTTACAGAAACACTCGTAATCTAGATTTACAGTGTAAACACTACTGGCTATGGCGTGTGGAGTGTGGATGTGTTGGTGCCGGGGGAGAGGAGGGACGTTATCTAATCTGAATAAATGGTTATTGTGTGGAAAGTAAACTAGAATTATGCCCCTACTCACTCCACCACACCCGCCCCGCCCGCCCCACCTCACTAAACTGGTAACTGCTAAACTGCTAAACTCGCCCCCGTGTACCAAGTTCGGAATCTCCCCGCCAAGTCTCAAGTGACTCTCGCTCGGAATGGTTAATAATATCAATATTGGAAAACTGCATTGGATTCCAATAGCGAATCGCTTTTCTTATGATTCCTAACTTTTAATGTGCATTCGCGAATGCAGTATTACCGATGTATTTACCGAAATTGGAAAATAACAGATGCAGTTCAGTTTTAGCTGTTTTCTAAATGACAAAAATAAAATGGCAGTGATAATACGACGAATATTGTTTGAATTGATTTTCTACTCTGTGTCTGACTATGGTTTTAAACATTGTTGGACCCTATGTAGAGCATGACATAATGTGTTTAATTTCATCTCATTTGAATATCTCACATTACTGTATACTTTGGTACTATTATTTTTTAAATCAAAGTAATGAAAAACATCACTAGATATTTAAAAAAAAACAAATTCGTATTTAAATTGATACTAAGTGAATTCGAAGTTAATCGTTACAATTAAGATTTCAATCTCAGAAGTAAGGATAACTTGAATAAATGATTGAATTGAACGAATGTCTATCAAAGCCCTCTCTAAGCACAGTGACTGGGCCACTTAATATAATTAACAGCGTGACTTGTGGGTAGTAAACTCGGCAAATAATGCAAGATAAGGGTGAAGTAGGGGTGGAAATAGAAACAACGACGTATTTGGTAAATTATTAATTTATTGGATACGTTTACTACGAGACTAAACTTATCATAGTTTAGTGAAAAACGCGACACATTAATTTTCAAGAATAATGCTGTGACATTATTCCTAACACTAAAAACATACCCTTTCGCACCTATTTTATTTTTTTTAATTTTTTTTTATTGAAATTGAAATCTGTTACAAAACATAATATATCTAAACATATTGTTGGTAATATACAAAAATTTAGACATAACTTTATTGGTACGCTAAGTTAGTGCAGTGTGTCTAGATCTCACTGCATGAAGGTAAGAATGTCAGTCTTACGCTTCAGAGGAATACAGGTCTTTAAAAATTAAGTATTGCGGTTATAAATATGACATCGTAAAATAATAAGAACCTAAAATCACCTTGTGGAACCAATTACATGCACTGCAGAAATCTAAGAATTAATTCAAGTCAGATTATACAAAATATTATAATATCATTATTTACCAACAACTTTCAGATAATTTTATTTCCAAACATGAAGAGGAATTCGGGCAAGATGTTTTAAAAGTAGTGTATCGAATATGTCCGCCAATTTTAAGGAAAAGTTGTTTTCCAAGAAGCAGCAGAGAGAAATAACGTAAAGAAAAAGTATAAACTCGAAAGGAGTAAAGTTTCGCGGTGGATTATGGGGGATGGGGGTGGGGGGTGGGAGAGTAGTGAGAGGAGGGAGAGGGGGGACTCCACTAGCTTCTGGTACAAGTTTAAATGAATAAAGTTTTCGATTTGTATGTGCGAATATTATTATATGGCTGGGCTGGGCGGCGGCGGGGGTGGGGGGGGGGGGAGGGGGGAGTAACACTGAAGGCGCATGCAGTAGGCAACTACTTCACTACATCTTATTATATTTGTACACCACTAATGGAAGATGTATGAGGAGTAAGTGCTACTGAATTATAGCGTGCAGTTGGCGTTGAAGGCAATTCAGGAACAAAAATAATAAAACACGAACCAAATTGATAAATGGAACTTCCTCGAGGATGTTTTGATTATTTCGAAAATGTTTAGATTTTTTTTGCTTGTAGGTACCTACTTTTCTGACGAGGAGAAAATTAAATTATGAAATGAAATTTTCTGTTTGGATCAATAAGTACGAACATATCGTGGGTATACTGGCAAAAAAACGCTAACTCGAAAATATGCTGTTTGGATTTAATGATGCAGTATTGTTAAGTTTTTAAAGCTCTACAATCGGCAGAAACACAAATTTTGGATAACTTATAAAGCGCTTTTTTTTTAGTACCGAAACCTAAAATCATATTTCTTTCTTTCTCTAAAATAAAAAGGAAATACTGCTATTAGCAATAAAAGTTTTCTTAAGTATGAAAAAGTTTTCTAATTACATGTTTGAAAAAATGAGAAATAATTAAAGTTTCAACTCATAATGCAAAAGAATAAAAAAAAAAAATAATAATTGGAAAAAAAAACTTAAATGCTTGATTTCTCAAAACAGGTATATTAGAGTTAACGTTTTTTGCCCCAGTATACCCACGATATATTACATTTTTTTTTAAATCAAAGATTTAGATTTTTGAAACGTCCAACCAAAAAATATGAGTATGATAGAAAGTGATAGCTATAAAGTTGACCCAAAGTATGTGACAAGTCAGTAGTATAAGAAGAGTATGTGAATGAAAACAGTTGTTTTTACCAAATAAAAAAATGCATGTTCATAAGTATCTAGGTATTCTGGATATTGTATTTTTTAGTAATAAAAACGCGATTAGGTATTTTAGTTAATTTAAACAATGTAGATACACTGGCGGGTTATTACCACGAAGAAATATCTATCTACTGAACGAATACGATTCTTATACGAGTATTTATTTGTGTGTAGATTCACATGACAATGTTATGTCAATCTCGTGTAAAGTTATCCGGCGCAGAACACAACATAAAAAATTAAGCAATAAAATAAATTAAAAAGTAGATAAATACTACTAAATACACCACGCGGAATATAGTTCAACCAACATTAACCAGACGTTAAATTTGTCACGACAGGGGACAGGCCCATAAAAAACTATACTGATTTATGTACGTGTAATATCACTTCCTGCTTCCTACCAAACGTTTCACTAAACTTAAGAAAATGTTTTTATTTTACTGTAGAAACGGCATAAGATTTACAGAAACAACAATGGAGATAAGTATACGAGTAAATACAGGAAGTGGTTATAGAAAAGTGATAATTTCCGACACATAATAAATAGTGTAGTTTTTAATTACGAAAAGTAAAACATTACAAGAATTAAGTTTGTGTGTATTGTCTAAATACTACATTATGGAAAACTGTAAATCTATATTTACTTACTTATATAATATAGTTTTTAGCCTATTTAGAAGCAGAGGAAGGTCGAAGAAGATGGCATAATTAGGTACTAAAGTGGACACGTAAAGAGTCAATAATCAGCGTGCATGCATGAGAAGATGCTCGAATATAGAGACAGCAAGGTCTGTGTGTAAAAAGTGGTAAGGGCCTTCTATCCTCTCTGCCTAATCCCCCGGAAATACGTCGGATAGTAAGTTTTATCACAGTTTATGCATAGTAATTATTATTAATATGGTGGGTAAAATATCATCAAATGAATTAACAATCACAGTTAGACAACACGAAAATGTGAAAACTATTGTTATGCGGATTGCCTGGTACCAGGCGTGATGCAAATCACGTAAACTGCGTCGCGTCACCAAAAATATGTTTTATATTACAATGATTTCCATGATAACTTGAAAATAAATCGTTTTAGTTACGTATAAATACAATAATAAAAAAAACTCTTATCGGACGTATCATTTTTATCCCTTATCAGTTGACAAAACGTAATATGTATGAAGAATTAACTACCTGTGCAAATTTAAATAAAAACGGAAAGCGCAAAACTAACCCAAACTGTTCAATTTTAGTAAATAAATTTGGGTTTTTACTTATTATTTAAAAACATTCAGGCATATTGATTCATAAATATGTATTTTTTTCTGTGTTTCTAACTTACGTAGATACTTAGTGTACCATACACCTACTAAGTTTTAACTATTGACAAACTATCTCTCAGATTAGTTCGGAAAGCAGTAAAGTTTACAACTTATTCAGGATATAGGATAATAATAAACAAAGTTGCAGATATTAATACCCCTGTTTGATGTTTACATTCTATTGTGCGAACACTTTACTGTGGAAATGGCACAATTGATAAACAGACCGTAAAAGTGATTCTAAAAACAGAACTAATGGTAATGTAATGGGATTATAAGCCGGTTTATGCGCCGTAAATGCTATCTTCTGTGCCTCAACTAGCGATGTGGATCGGCCACTGTGGATATAGATTAAAACACGCACAATCATGGCACGTTGTCACGACGCACATGGCACATGGCACATTTTGACATCGCACTCTCACATCGTGCATGGCACTTTCTCATAACTCATAACGCACACGGCACTGTCACAACACACATGCCGACACTGTCACATCGCACATGGTGCTCCCACAAGGCAAATTTCATTCTCACATCGTATATGGCACTTTTTTACATCGCATATGGCACTCTCACAATACACATGAGACGACACTGTTACATCGGACATGGTGTTTCCAGAAGGCAAATTTCAGTCTCACATCGTATATGTCACTCTCACAATGCATAGGTACTTATATGGCACTCTCAAAATGCATCTGCCACTCTCTTCAATTGCACATGGCACTGACAAATCACGTGGTTCTATTCCTAGATCAGATCTAATGTCAATTATTTATTTTTGTCATTGATTAATGAATTTTGGTGTATAAAAATGAGTAAAACCAATACAAAACTTGCGAAGTAGTACGAATGTACGTGTAGGTCGATTTATTGCCCTTACTTATTCTATCAGCGTTTTTTATACTTAGATAAATTTGCGGTAAAAATGTAGCAAGACTTTATTTTTAATGAAATAACATTTTATTTATAAATTAGATCAATTTTTTACTAAAATTTCACGGAATCAGAGCATCGACATTCAAACCCTGGGCTGATTGATAATAATTTTATGTAAACTCGATATTTTAAAAATTAAAACTCAATGTTTTCAAGATTACATGTATCGTGAGTAGCTCAACAAGTTTGAATCTTATTTCTTGTTTATTTCGAACAAAAATTGATTAAAGTTGGATGGTGAATAAAATGAGAGCCCCCGATTGTCTGAGTTTTCAGCACAGGCGGAAGTTTACAATTACTGACGAATTACAATCAATAGAAAAAGTCACATTATTATAATATTAGATATTAGATCTTTTAAGGTTCGTCGACTTTGTAACATGTAATATTCCTATTTGTTGTAGAAAAGGTAAGTTACAAAATTTATTGATTGTAAAAGACGAGGAGGTAGTTAAATCCTCTGGTTTGACCGGTCAGGTGGGAAAACGAGCATTAACCTGTCGTTTATACAATAAAATCTAATACTCACTTTAAAGTTTCACTCCTTACTAAAAATAAAATTGTAAATACTTACTTACTTACAGCAGCAGTTACAACACGTGGTGTTTTCTTAAAACTTTGTACATATAAATAAAAACTAAATAAGCAAGTCACTGTTTTTTTTTATGAATATCAATCGCTGCTTGCTGCGGATAATCATAAATATGAAGATTTTTCAGATTTTTTGTTTTATGGTTAATTTTATTTTTTGGCTCTAAGACCACGATAACCACGGAAATTCATCCGTTATAAATTAAAGTTTCTTTCCATTTCTAACTAATATATTATTATAAGGCACATTTATACCACTTATAAGTATAAATACATATAAATGCAGTCGTATTCATCAGTAAATTTAAATAATTATAATTAATAATAAAGCTTAATATTATTTGAGAAGAATACTTGTGTTAAATAACGGAAACCGGTAAATCCATGATTTGATTGACATGCTCATTTAAATATTAAACCCATGTAAAGACAGTTTCCCAACACATTTTAACATACAATTATGTTATTTCAAAATGAAAAATTAAATGAAAAGTAATACCGGTGTTACGAATGAGATATACGACAAGTTTTTATTTCTGACATATTATTGGTATCAATTTCATCTGATACATGTTATAAAAAAGAGTGAAAAAAACGTAATAGGTACATAAAAGGATAAAACTCGTCCAACCTGTATTTAATTTTATCAGGACCTGTTTTTTTTATTGTAACAACAATGCGATAAACGAAATTATAAAAAAAATATGCTCGATTCAAAGGTTTAATGTTTCAAAATTTAATGTGAGAAGGTTTTGAAGGTTGAAATACTTATAATTAACTGAATTTTTTTACAAGTTAATTAATGCATTTAGCAATTTATTTTAACTCAATTGAAAAAAACAGAATCTCTTTGACAAAATCTTTTTAGCGTATGTAAGTAAAGGAGCTATTACTTAAATAAGTTTACTAAGACAAAATGTGTGTATTTTGAAATACTATCTTAAGATTAAATGGAAGATTTTTTATGGTATTGTATTAATCATTTTATTTTAGTTACCTAGTATGAAACTGAACTGTTTCCATGGATAGGTTGTATCCACAGACATTATTCAATGTAAAAACACGCATTATTATAACAATATTTTAATGTTTTGTGTAGCTCAGTTGGGTGGAGTTTAATTCAACCCATAAAATAGTTTATGGCTGCTAAAGTCATAAATTAATTAAGTCAATTGTACTCAAGCGATGTTGCCAGTAGCTCATGTAACTTCTGCTGCATTCAGGGAACAATATCAACCATTTAACGATATTGGCAACAAGGCTTTAAAACAAGATTAAGTTTTACATACACTAGAGATGCGATAAAAATATATTTAATAAAATATATTTTTATTTTATCTGAAGTCTTTAGAGGGTGGAATTTGATAATAAGAGGTGTTATGAAATAATTAACCCTAGGAAGCGTACATTTTTAGAAAATTGGTATGGAAATGCCGTTTCTAGTGAATTCTTGTTCGAAGTCTTTGCCTCCAGTGTCTCGTTTCTGAGATAACACAACCATGTGGCATGAATAAGCAAAAATAACGTTTTGTTCAAAAATATTTGAATATAGAACAGGTGTTTCCTTCGAAAGAGATTGGTTATAAAAATTATTACCCTTAAGCGTTATTATCCTTTATCTTTGTATTTCTAGTAGTAAAACACGAGTGGGGTATTTATTAGGTCGTGGCCCGGTAAACAACCCTTTTTTATGTTCCCAAAACGCCTCCATTGTGTGGATTTCTACCTGCTTCTCTAGCCAACGGGCCCTGCGTTCTCCTCTACCCTCACCCCTCACCCCCCCACCCCCAGCCCCACCTGTAACGTCTAGCACCAGTCAACCTGCTGAAGAATCAGGTCACACTATATATATGTACAACGTTGCCGAATTAAAATACCCAAGTAAATGAAATCGTAGCATACTGATGTGGACGAAATAAGAAAACATACAAAACATGCTGAAAATTAATTAATTAATTAAATATCGACAGCCGAACAAATTAATACATGTAAAGCATTTTAGCACACGGCGATAAATAAGGCAAATTAATAACTTGTGTATGTACTGATTACTGATTCATGAAAACCAGACCATTCCTTCGTATTTTTAAAAAGTTTTTAGTAATTAGGTAAGTACACAGAAAAATATGTAAAAATTTGTTAATTAATAAATTTGTTTATAAGTATACTTTCGTGGCTAACTGTAGTAAGGAGGGTGCTTCATCACTTTGTATGGAAAATCATTTCCTGTCGCGACCGCGAAGTGAAGGAATCATAGTGAGCTAAAAGGTGATGAATACGATCTCGAAGTTTGTTTGTGCTAAGCGCCCAGTTCGCTTCATAGTAACGGCTCTAAAAAATGTTTCGCTATGAAATCGATGTGAGTAATATTACTATGTCCATTGTCTCGTATTCAAATTTATGCACCCTTATCTATGCAAATGACTATTGTAAAACACGTTGTTTCACTCATAAACATCGATAGAGCACAATAAAGTCATAATTCAAACATTCATAATGTAGGTGTTGCATAATAAAATAATATCTTCATTATGTTTCAGACTTAAGAGGAAATTAACGTTAACAAAGCGGTGATTTTTTTTGTAGGGAACTGAAAGTGAGATACAATATTTTCTAAAAATTAAAAAAATATATTAAGTTGTTTTTTTTTTGCCCACTTTATATGAGTAGTTTCTTTTTTACCATTGACATAAAAATTTCAGTGTGTCAAAAGTTCATAACTCACAGATTTTTCAGTCTGCATAGACATTCTCAATAAGTATGTCCATTTCATGTTGCATCAGTTACTACAAATGTTTTTTTTTTTTGGCATCAGCAGTGAAACCTCACAAATTTTAATTCACTACACATTAATTTATATGCCAGTTTTGCCTCTATAAATATTTTTTTAAACTACTTCATAAGCCATTTTACTTATTTATAATTTAGTTAAAAGAAATGTTTTTCTTCAAAATGTTGCATCAGTTACCATGGAATTCACCTATTACAGGTGAGCCAACGCTATAGTGATGTGCATTTACGTTACGTTGGTTTTATTACCTAATATTATTATTCACATAGATTCATGAGCGGCGCGTGGAGTTCGATTCGGCATTCGGATTTTGGGATATATAAATTTACCGCCTGCCAAATTTTGGGATAGAGGTCAGGGACGGCGCGCGGCGGCACACTGACCGCGACACCCGTCCTTATTACGTCAAAAGGTGTCTGTTTTCGCGTGCGTACATTTCGGCCGGTCTCGGTCGTGTGCGGTGTGCGGTGTGCGCATCGTCGCCCGTCGCATCGCGTGAACCACGGATGGGAGCTTTCGCGGGCTTTCTTGTGTCAGTGATAATGACCAGAGATAATGCGTAGGGAGGGGGCGGCCGCCACGTGGCCAGCCGCAGCCGGCCGGGTAGGCGGCGCGGCGGCGGGCGCGGTGGCTGTGCGTGGGCACCTCGACACAATATAGCGGCGCGGCGTGTTTATCCGACGGACACCTGTGACCTACACCACACTACAATAATACTCGGTGGAAAGTGGTTTACAGAACCCCTAATCATTGTGTCGTCACTTTAACGTCAAAATACTATAATCTAGGGAACCTACATTTTTTAAATGTAACTTAAAGGGGGCTATATATGGGGGGTTTCGTACACAGTTTTCTGTGCAGTCTGAAAACGGTCCCGTATAAAGCTAAAACTGCATGAAAAACTGTGTGCTAGTGTCAGATTAAAAATAAGCTGATGCACAGTCAATGTTTTTTATGTAAACGTTTAAATAGACATTGGTTTTTTGTATGCTTTTTATAAATACGTAAAAAAACAATAACATATTTTACATTATTAGCTACCTATACAATTTCCTGAGAGCAAAATTACGATAATAACTTACAATCGCGTTTCAAAATATACTACATATTTAGCTGTGTATTTTTGACAGAAGTTTGACAGACTGCACAGTTTTCTGAACAAGAAACTGTGTAGCTTTTTAATCTGAACAAGAAACTACATTCATATAAAGCGGGCATTAGATCTTTTTGAATGCAGAATCTAACATGTAAAAATAATCAAATCACGCAATACAATGAAGGAAAGACAGTGATAAATATTCCACTGAAAATAAGTTATAAAATACGACGTTGAATGCGAAAATAAGTCAGCCGCGAATCTAGGAGCGGAGCAAGGATTTTTGTTTCTCCGGAATCTTTTCCGTTTTGTAGGGAGTTGGAAAAATATTTATTTCTATAGAATTTAAATTCCGAGGATTAGGAACGAAAAAAGGAAAATAGATGTTCCTTTCAAATTTCATGTTTAATATTTTGATGCCATGAATACATTTCAAAACGTAATTTTGCCTGCTAAATATATATTTATTTACAATTTGACATCTCAACAGGGACGTTTGGAAGGGAATATGGATATCTAGGCGTTTACAGGGCTTATGACCCGTCATTGGCTGGGTTGTGATATTTACTTACACATAAAATATATTTTTTTAGTTTCAAAGCGAGGATAATAATTAATTATAACTTATGACTCATATTATTAGCAGCATTTAAATAAAATTACTTTTACTATTTTAGTACTTACACGCTAAAATTCATTTGTATCTGGTTTAGAAGAACATATTATTACATTTTGAGTAATGAATGAATACTTATAAACAAATATGTACATACATGTTCCTAGTAGAGCAATCTACAAAATGTTAAGGGAATGAGCTTTTCAAAAAATTACAACCTTAAAATTATATAAAATTCACTGAAAAAACACAATTTTTTTTCTACTCAGAATATTATGTAAAAGCTGTTTTTTGATCAATCTATTTGGAAAAAAAGGAAAATACTTCATAAAAGTCATATATAGGTAATATAATATATTATTATATATATTTGACATATTATGTCAAAAATAAGTAGTGCACTAAAAATAATAATAATAATAACTTATGAAAGTAGGTACTTAGACCAAAGAAAAATAAGACCAAAAATTGGACAAGAAAAATAAAAATTAGGTAAGTACCTACCTAGGTACTTATACTACCTAAGTAGGTCTATTTTTCAAACTATTGTTAACTCGTAATGAATCAATACCGTTTAAATTGTAATACGAGTAAGTATAACATATTTTTAATTTTGAGAAGTTTTCTATTTTTTGAACATGTTAAATCGCCCTAAATAATACATTGTTAGTGTAATTTTTTTGTCTATAAATTGTCATTTCAAAGTAGCTAAGAAAAGATTAAGAACTTTGTTGCATTTTCCAATGTACTTAAATAAGATTTTTTTTAAACTAACGTCAACGGACACAAGTGAAAATTCAAAGTGAGAACCGGATGAAAATCATTAATTTGTGATGAAATCAGCTTAATTAAAATATATGTAACGGTTCTCGGCAAATGTAACACTTAATGATAATTAAAATTAGCACAAATCGCATTGATTTGTATTCAAAACGAATTAATAAAAATAATAGTGTGAAGATATCAGGCCAACCGTCACGCGATAAAGCGAGGAAAGTAGGTAATGGATGAAAAACCATATTGTGTTCTACATTTCATCACTTTTTACAGCTTTAAACTATATTTCGAAAGCCAATTAGAAAATAATCATTGACAAATCTCATTGTCTCATTGCAAAAACTAATAATACGGAAAAATTTTATAGTTTCACTGATTATTGCGATCAAATACTTCAAATTAATGATTTTAGAATTTTATCGAATAGTGAACAGTATTATAATAATCAATAATATCTAGTATTATAATATTTCATTACTAGATATAGATTATTTTCAGGTAAAGCCAAAAGCACTTTGGAAAATATACACAAACTACCTATGTACGTATATACATGTACTTCTTCAGATGGTCAAATAGCTCACGAAGAGCTTTAGCCTAGGAGGCTAGGTATAATAAATTTAATAGATTATGATGATTGAAATATATAAGTACCTGTTACATAATTATTATGTAGTACGAGCTTTAAATGTTCAGTGATAATTTAAAAAAAAACGAAAATGAAACTTTTTGAATTGACACAAAATTTTATCGCACGGCACTATTACTTTTATATTCCTTTTTTAAAATTGATAATTTTTGTTTATGCTCTTTGAATATTATATTGAATATTTAAATACCTACCTAGTATAATATTATGGAGATATTTTTGTGACACAAAATATTTAACAAACAGCAAAAACCGTTTTGAGTTTAAATTTTATTTGAATAAGATTAACTAAAAGCTATAAATTAATAAAAAATGTTTTAAGTGGTTTTTTTGTTGTGGAAAAGGTTTGGTCGTAATTGTTAACACCTGCCACGACAGATGGCAGCGCTTGTACCGAGCGACGGCGAACAGATTCAATTTTGGAACAAAACGATGCGATGTAAAGTTGGACAAACTGAGATTTTCACAAAGTTTCAAAAACACAATTTTCTTTTAGGAGTAAAGAAGTTAGCAAGGAAAATCCGGCAGATATATTTATTGAATTGAAAAAAAAACTGTAATATATCATAATCAAAAGCGCACATAATATCAAAGAGCACTTGATTTTTCCCGTAAGTATACGTAAGTTATATTTTCAAACAAAATTATATATTTTTTTCAAAAATATTTTTTTTAGTTGGGAAAACTAAAGAAAAATAACAATTAGATAATGGTTACTATTTTCATTGATATAAGATCCTAGGCAAAATTTGTGTAATTTCAATAAAATATTAGCGAACCAAAAATTTTTTTCGTTATCTGCTTAACCAAATTGTTGTAAAACTTGACAGAAGTTATGAAAACAATTTTAAGGAGTATTAATAAATAAATATACTTACTTAGAACGTCCAATGGTAAAAACAATCCTTCCAATTGAACCCACAAACCAAATTCACAAGGAACACTCAGACAACACTCAAAATATACAAATCTCGTAAAAAATATTTGTATAAATTTGACATCACCAATTGCAGGTTATGTTTCACAAACAGAACTTGACACGTAACAATGCTAACATTACAACATTCGTAACTAAACTTTAATTGATTGTTTACTTAATACACATTTTAGGCACTTGTGAATAAATCCAAGACACAGATTGACATAACCTAGAAACACGAGCAGCACGGCGAACGGCCGACGGACGACTGTGAAGTTGGTACGGGCGCAAGCGTCAACCTTGGGGCGCTGCCAACATTCCACACAAAAAGATAAACTAGAAATTTGTTGGAGCCGCGTAATATGAAACGTGCGTTCAATATTTCGTTTGACATGTTTGCTTTTTACATTGATAGAAAGCTCATTACACGAGATATCGTTTTACAAATAAATCGCTTTTATTACTACGAATGTCTTGACGAATACCGAAATTTATTGACGGAACGAAAATTTATATTCCTCTTTTTTCTTCACAATTTATAGCCAGTTTTGATAAATAAAATATCTCAGTGATGTCTTGATTGTTGAATATCAAAATTCGAAAAAGGTTATAATTATAATTGTATGTATTTTAACGTTTTTATAAGCTTTGTGCGTATAAAATAGCTAGGTAAGCTTACGTTCTAGTCAGATTCTAATAATAATAATAATAATAAAAATTGGATAATTTAAGCTCCATTTTTGAAAAATCACCTCAAGGGCGCGGTCGAATTTAAGGATCAATAAAGATTAATATTTATCCAAATTTGGGGGTCTCTAGACAGTAGGGACCGGGAGTCCGAAATTTTGTATGAAAAAATGTGCTAGATTTTTTGCAATTTTCAACACCCCTCTCTACTTAAGCCCCCGGCCTATTTAGGTAACGGAATTGATGGGAAAACACTGTTACAGGGATCAATCTACTACATTTTTTTATGTTTTCCTCAATTTTTCAACGTTTTATTATTTAATATTTTTCCCTAGTATGTTAGTATGTTTTGCCTAATAAATAAAAAAAACCCTTTAGTTTTGGGTCAGTTTAGATTGTTCGTTTCAACCAGTGAATTAAAAAAAGTTTTTTTTTATTACTATAGATAGAGATATATAGAGAGAGATAGAGATATATAGAGAGAGATAGAGATAGAAATAGAGATACCCCTACCTTCCTTTCTTTCCCTTATCCACTTATCCACAGCTATGGTGCATAGGGTATTGCATTGGTGTAAGAAAGAAATAATAATCAACATTACATCAATTTATATAATAATCAATTAGTTTGTAAATAGGAACGTTATTATCATCCGGGTTTGATTCCCGGCGAGAACAAAAATCCAAAAGGATTTTTCTCAAGCCTGAGTATTTGTGACGTTGCGTTATTCCTGTCTCTAATTGGGGCTTCTGTCTGTTAACGTGGTTAAATTAATAAGTAAATAAACAAAAAACTTTACATTTTTCAGCCAACACGAAAAGCAGATGCGGAAAATTTTTGGTTATAAAATATTCGTGTATTTCCTGGATACATACAATTATGGTACATGTTAATAACGTAATTTAATGGTTTTAGACAGGTTTTATCATATATTTTAAGTGGATTGTTTCTAAAATGAATGTACAGAATTATTAAAATGTATTAAACTTAATATTCATGTATCTAAGTACTCGTATGTACGCCATAAAGAAGAAAGCTTAAGTTGTCACTTTCCCGAGATAAAGTCGCAGCACCAACAAGAAATAAGTGTTTAAATAAATTGTAAATTGTGTAAAAGCTTCAAAGCTGATTACTGCGGGAACATCAATTCCGTATTCTGTACAGAATATTGTAAAGAGTAGAGAAGAGGAGCATACACAGTACGCAGTACAGTACGGACACTACTTGTGTAGGAGGGAGATGCAACACGGGGGAAAGAGAGGAAGGAAATTCAAACACAACTCACAAAGGAATATTGTATTTTGGAACGAAACGTTCTATTGCACATTTAAAAAGAGATAAAAAGAAAGAATGTAATTTATCTGTGCTTTTATTCTCCTCAAACACAGATTCCGTACCTACCTTCGCGAGGAATATCAGACTTGAACTTTATATACAAAATTGCTCGTAAAACTTTATGTGGCAGTTTGAGAATTTCATTTCTGTTATTTAAATGAAAAAAAGAAATACTTCATGGCATGGAACTCCAGGAAAATAATATTTAAATCGCTTTCTAGGAAATCCACCGATCTAAAACGATTTCTCGATTCTGTACAAGATTTATGGTTGCTTTGAAAATCATATCGATGCAAACGTTTCATAAATTTTCTAAACTAGACTGACAATATATTTTTATTATAGTTGTTTTTGTTTGATTATTAAACTTTATGAATTCGGTAAAAAGGTATACGATATGAATTTTATCTTTAAGTCTTGTAAAAATTTCAGTTTCAGAATAAGCTAAAATAGTACTGAAAAGCTAAAACATTGTCCGTGAAAATGTAGAACGTCTAATTTGCCAACTTATGTGTACAAAATAATCCATTTAATAGGTACATCCGCGTGTTTTTATCAGATAATAATTTCTAGTAAATTTGATAGAAATTTTAATACCTCACAAGTACAAATTTGTTCTGAGTTAGGATTAATACAAATTAATAATATGTCAAAAAATATGTAGTTATGAATTTTTATTAATACAGGCGGTGCTTATTTTATATTGTAATTTTATGAAATTTTTAATGAAATATGTACATGAATAGATCCTCATCATCCTTTTAAAGTTTATTTCCGGTAAAATGTTATTAAATAGAATATTATTGTCCATATTATTCCTTTATAAGGGTGCTCACTCACTTGAACTATTCTAAAATGAGGAAATTACGTTCTCGTGCTTAGAAAGGGGAAAAGTTTTTACCAAAATAAATGTTTCAAAGCTCTCTTCAAAATATCGTAACTTTAGAAAGCTCACGGGGCAACTTTATGATCTCATATCAAAATTTTAGTAAGCATACCATTACCTAACTATATTATTTTACTAACTCGTAAAGCAGATTGTCAAATAATATAAGCTAACTGTGAAGGCCTTCTGTGAAATATTCAAATTAGATTATTAAGTAGGTGCCCGGGAATATGAAAAACTTCAAGTATCTACTAAATCTAGTAAAAATATAAGTAAAATAAATCGCAGAGTCATCTGCAGGCGATTACTAGTAATTAATTTAACTCGGTCAGAGTCTTAATTACAAAAATGAAGTAATTTGCTAATAAATAACTTCAATATCAATGCATAGATGGAGCTAGTTACGCGCTGGTGAATGGTTTTCGATTCGTAACATATATACAAAATCCAAAATGTTACCTGGTGTGGATATTCGATAATAAGCGGAATGGGGAATGTCGTAGTACGTAAAATGACAGGTCATAAGCCCTGTGAACGCTTGAATATCCATATTCCTGAATTTGGAAAAAATCTACTTCATATCTGTAGGGATATAAAATGAAATATAAAACTATATGATATTCTTAAACATAGTCGTTTTTCAAATTTTAATTAGGTTATTTTATTAGGTTTTTGCAGTATCACACAAGACGATAGGTGGTGTCCATGGATACCAATTTGGTTTAACCCCCCGGTGAACCATCTTGTTTATAATATTATTAGTGTTTGGTTTCGGAATACAATCATTTAAGTGCACGAGGAAAGATGAATATTTTTTAAAAATTTTAAATCAATCAAATCAGTAAAAATTGTTTGTTTGTCGTGTGAAATATGCGAAAATACCATTTACTTATCAATTTATTTTGTATTACTATGTATCCAGTACCTATTACCATTTTAATAGTGTGTTTACGGTTTTCAGAAAATAACGAAAACTTAGAGATTTGCATTCGGCCATAGTCTACTATCTACACAGCTAAACCAAAAGAAGTTTTCCTTGGAAAGGCTCCGAGCTATTTTCTATTTTAATTGCAATTACTACTTAGTCCTCGCTTTCTCTCAATCTGAGAGAGAGAAAGAGATGAAGAAACTTTGTGCTTTCCTTCTCCCTCTTCTCCTCGTTCGTAGAGCAAAATTAAATTTATCTGTTAAATTACTTTCCAAGCTTTTGAATTATTTGAGCTTGCTGAAGTTTGAAATTAATATTTCTTGTTAATGCGGGGAAACAATTTTATTTCGGGAACACATTCCGGATAATACACAAAGTTAATGATAAATTATTATTCAGTTTTACAAAGTCCGTTTGTGAACATCTTATTTGGTTTATTGTACAAGGATACAAAAGTTTGTTCATCAAATGTTGATTGTTTTTCCACCATTTTATTTTACTTAAATGAACAAATACCTCTTAAAATTTAATAATAACAATAACAGATTTTTATAAAAAGAATGTACATATATGTTAAATCATTGATTTTATCTCTTTATTTTTATAATAGTAAAAATGAGATTATCACATTTTCTTTTATTGCATAGGATAAAAGCCGAAATTTCACATTTAATGCGTATTATAGGTAAAATATATGTTATTAGGCAGATAGTGACGAAATTGTTTTTTTTTTAAATGAAATGTTATGTATCTTCAAATATACTGACTTAATAATTTTTTACTAAAAAACCAATTGCCGTTTAAAAATATTATATCTTTTATATGAAACGAAGTCTTTCACTCTCTGCTTACCCCTTCGATACACATACTACCAGTATTCGGACGAATAAAATGAGTTTATATAAATCACAATAGCGATCTAGCGGGGAGGTGTCGCGGGTGGGGAAAGGGGATGGGTAAAGGGAGGAGGAGGGCGGAGGGGCTCAACAATTTAATTTAAAAACTTTTTTCCATAATCCATTTTAATTCACGATTATTCCATTCCGAGGGATGAAGTATTCCTGTCTTCCTTTTCTCCACTCTTCCCCGTATCTTCCATCCCTCTCCGCCTTTCTCTTCCACCAAATTTCAGTCGTGTAAATTAACGTTATTAGAATTTGAGAGCCCCATTTTATTACAAAAGAATTTATTTTACTAAGACTGCGTGTACTTTGGGAAATTTTCACGCAAATTAAAGGTTATACATAATATTATAATGTACACGCGAAAGTGGCCCTTAAAAGCGCCACTGTACTTAAAAGAGCTTAATTTTCCTTTTTTTAATATTGTGATCACGGGGTTTTAAGACACTTTTAGTAAAAAGCTATTCTTGGAATTATTTTTGTTATTGTGATATACATTACTGCTGTAAAAGACAAAATATCAAGTCAGTATTATTTGTAAACAGTTGGTGATTTCTTTCAATGTATTATTAATTTTAAAAACATTGTGTTTTATTCCTTATCTTATTCTGTACATGGTGTATCAAAACTCGTATAACAACCCGAAAACTGGTGAATCTACATCATAATTGGAGTCGAATGTGTAATAGGTATAACTTTTTAATCTAAGCTTGAAAAAAAAAATTATAATAAAAGCTTTTATAAATATAGCAGATTAAGTAAAATTGCACAAATCCTTATTAAAAAAATTGTAAATTTAGTTTTCTTCACGGATAATATTAATTTGACAAAATTTTATTTAAAAAAATTTAACTTCGTACTAAATTTACCACCACCACTACTTATAAAGACGTGTGAAATTATGTAGGCTTTGGGGGATGACTAATAATGAGTACTGATGCTGAAAAATCGTCAAAAATGTACGTTGTCGGTCAATCACGTAGCTTAGAGACAGTTTGTGGATGCCATACGCTCATATATGGAGTGAGGAGGCGAAAGTAGAAAATAAGGTTAATATTTAAAAAATGGCATTGTGTTTTTTTTTTACAAATTACCCTATCAACGAAAGGTTATTCAGTTCATTTGATAATTTTATTCTACGATTTTGATTATCCGAGATAAAATTGATATGTGTAATATAACGCTGTATGTTGGTAGATACATACTATGGCACTAATGCACCTAATGAGGCGTGGCTGATAACTCTCTTTAATCGTTCCAGGAAATTTCATTACATCCCCATTTAATGCAGCGAAATATGAAACGGAATTTAATTAACCAGAGTTTAATTCGATTTTATTTTATGTACATTTTCAGTAGAGGTTTTCGCCTAGATAGACTAAAAACCGTGAATAAACACCGAGATATTAATAGGGTAGTAAAGGGAGGTATTAATGTGATTTGAAGTACAGGTAATATTGTGATTACTGCTTACGGATGTGCCGACACCGAGAATATTTCACTTTGGAGTGACGCAGTCCATAACTGTCTTTATGACGAAAAAAGACTTCCTAAAAAAATACGTGTTAGGTACTTTCTTAAAAATGAATATTTATAAATGCTGTAAACGACTTCTTTTATTTGTCAACAATTTTTTTTGTGTGTATTAGTTGTACATATATTAGTTGTACATAGTATGTACATATTTCATGTGTGATACATTAGACTGGTACTGAAGCGTATGACTGATCATCTTACAATCGTGTAGGTAATAAAATGATCAATATAAATTGCACTGGGTGTACCGATGCAGTGCCCTATGCACTATTGGATGCGGAAAAGGGAAAGTAGTAGCAGTAGTATTTTTTGTGTTGGTTTTTTCCTCACCAGCTATAACAAGTGCATGGTTAATTTGATACAAATTTTCTCAGCGAAAGAAGTCAGGTATTGGACGCGTCATTTTTAAGTGAAATGTTCGCGGTGTCGGCACATCAGTAAATTATTGGGATATTTTTGAAAATACCGTAGCATTTTTAATCGCAGCAAGTTAGAGGAAATTCAACTTGACGGAATCGAACCCGGATCCAGATGAAATTATGTTACCCTATATTAAAAATCGATGTTTGTACAAATTATACTTTTTGATAAAATGTTTATAACTATCGAATTTGTATACAAACAGAAGATATTATGTAAATTCCTCAGTATATTATTTACCATATTTATATTCCGAAAACATTCAGAGGGGAATGTTTGGGAAGGGATGAGGATTTTAATCGTGTATTTTATAACATTCATAAAATAATCAATACGTGATTTTCCAACTAGCAACGTGGAAAAACTCTTTATTATGTACTAAAGACATGTGGACCTATTCTTAATAAAATTAGCAAACTCTCAAGGCACAAAGATGTATATCGGAAACATTTTCAATTTTATTAAAAGTTTTATGTGAAAAAAATGTGAGTGATAAAAAAATCGTTATAATGTAGTTTGTTAATATTTTAATTTTCATTTATTTAAAAAACTTTCCATTACAAGTTACATGAATACAATATGATCACATTGTAGATATATAAATAAATTAAAATAATGCATGAATAGTTTTATGAATATTTATTAAGTTTATTATATTTACTCGATATCAGTAAAATCGAAGGCGTGTATTGAATAGTTTTAACACCAGTAAACACCCTTAAACATCATTAACATATAACATTGAATTATTTTAAAAAAAATCTAATAATGATTTTTTAAATATTTTTTTTTCTTCTTTCCTTTTCCCTATCCATTCTCACGTAACACTGCATAGGGCACTGTGTTAGTAGAAGTGCAGTGAGTGTCTTAATAATCTTTGCTAGAAATAATGCTTTTTGTACTTTAAAGCAATTATTGTGCAAATAGTTTTACACATTTTATTTATTTTTTATTTAAATGGCAATAAAAGTTTAATTAAAATGACGCAACCTAAAAAAAAATCTTAATGTAAGTTAGTGTCAACCTTGCCTTCTGTGAAAGATAATAATTACTTTCGATGCAAAGAAAATACTTTCGTTACTTAATTAAACAAAGAAACTGATTTTAAAATATCTGCTGCATAAAATGGCAAATTGATTGCCGTAATGTTATAAGACAATTCGTAAAAAGTAAACTTTCTAAAATTGCTTTTCATTAAAAAAATCAAACGTTTTACATAGATACGCGGTGAATACGAGAAAGTGTACAAAACTACTATTACTGCACTCCCTCATTCGCACCCAATGGTGCATAGGGTATTGTATTGGTACATAAAGTGCGGTGTATCTTGATCATTCTATTACATGAAGGTAAGAAGTCATCGAAAGGGTCGAGAGCTTCAAATACCTGGGAGCGTACATGACAGAGTTCAGAAAGAACTGGGAGTGCGGCTTGGAGTAGCGGGCGCCGCATTCAACACTATGAAAGCTGTCTGGAGATCGGATGTTTACTCGGTTAAAACAAAATGCCGCCTGCATCACACCTGTTCTCCTCTTTGGCTGCGAATCATGGCACCTAACCAGGGCCCAAAATAGCAGACTACTGAGTTTTAAGAATAGGTGTCTTAGAAGAATCGGACGCCAGTTCCCGTGGATCCTCCCAGGTCAGGTCCACGTCCCGCAGTTCTGACGCAAACTGCCGACGGATTATCAACAGCGGACGTCCAGGACACTGAGAACCTGATGCCCTGTAAAATAGGCAAGAATGGCTCTCGGGAGGCATACCTACGTAGTATTGCTTGATTAGTTATTTTAAAAGCGTAATATTTTATTGAAGTATTTTATTCGATTTTTATCGAGTTGTAGTGTCGTTTACTTTTTCTCTTATATTATTTAGTAAACCTGCTGAGTGCATTCCAAGAGATTTTTCCACAACGATTAAAGTAGGTTAACTGCATTCACTAATCGATTCACAGTGCTGGCTGAATAAATATTTACTGATGAAATTAAATTTCATGTTTTAGAAGGTAAGTAGGTACAAAAAATGTTTTTATGTATCCCAACTGTAAATACAATAATTAATTAGGAACGGTTACATAAATAAATGAAAATAATTTAATCTGGAGTTCGATACAGTCAATGATTTTATTGATTATTTAAAAAAAATAATAATTTTCATCATTATTCCATATCCGTTCTCTATGTGGAGCATATGGATTCCACAAACTGCCTAACTGTACATCCTCCCAAGCCAGGTCCAAGTCCCGCAGCTCTGACGACTTTTTGAAATAATTTTTTTTTTATTATGAAGTATCCAAATATTTCCATTTAGGGTCTGCTTTCAAATAGTTGAAAATAACTGTACCGGAAAGCAAGTAAAATGTTGCGATGGAGTGGGATTCGAACCTATAGATTCCGACCCAGAGTCCGCGACTCTACCACTAGACCACAACCCGGATCAATTTTTTTTCCGATTTATCATAAAAAAGCCGAATATTTATTTAGTTTTTAAAATATTTTATTTCTTTATCCAGAATTGATAAATGTTTCTAATAATATTTAATTTTGTGGAAAATATTAATTAAAAATAAGTTTTCATGTTTTCAGATAATTTCGGGTTTTATAAAGAAGGTTTATATTTTGAAGGTCAGTACAACATATTAGTCTAGAAAGTTTCAAAGTCACTAGGAACAATTGTTTTTTAATCTTCATAATATTCCCTGGAGTCTAGATAATAAAAGTTAAAAGGCGTTAAGGATTACAGGGTTAAGTACTCGTAGACAAAAGGGGGTCATATTTGGATTTGACATAGAGAAGTCGATGAGTTGTTTTATACAAATTTGAATTAACATAATATTAAAAGAAATATCTTTAATACTGGTAGACCAAGAAATAATTTAAATTACTTAATTTACGTGGCGTTTTATTGACTTAGGCAAAATACAGTCCATAAGGGATTTGAGACCCTTCCTTAAAATAATGTATCTCATTAATTCAAAGAAAATAAGCTAACAGAATGGTACCGAGAGTTGGGTGAGAGGGGGGCTCATTATGGATCTGCTAATCGTTTCTGTAATATAAATATTAGTTTTCTAAACCCATTACTTCCTCTCCTAATGGCGGGAACACACGACAACACAACACTAGTACCACCATAATCATATTTCCGCCTTTTTTCTTATTTCTTTTTTAATGATGGATGGTCTACGGAGGTCAATGAATTAAAACGGCCTTTTAATTATAAAATCTGGTAATTAACTTCTTTGGAGGCACAGAAAGGTGGAGCCATGAATCATTTCCGAAATATTATTTCTGATTGATGGAAACTAGTTACTAATAATTGAAAATTTGAAGCTTACACACGCAGCTTGTGTTGGACAGATTAACTTACTGTTAGCCAAGTTTAGAAAACTAATGTTTTGTTCAAATTTTATTTACTTTAGACGTATATACTTACTTTTATATGTAACATTACATAAATACCACCAACGTATTATTTTGCGGATTATTTATACAGCGCAGTTTTTATATAAGAATACCTCAAGAGAGTTATCAGTTATTCCGACTCTTCACATCTCCAAGAAGACATTTTACAATAAATATTTATCAGTCTACACTAGCACTGGGTTCAAACTAAATTGCAGCCATGGCTTAGGAGTAGGAATTGGTAGATAGAAATGAACGATTAGTTAACGGACGCAGCAGCCCTTGGTATCAACTGTCATCCAGCGAAGGCGTTTTAGCTGGTTGGGCCATAATATACTACGTATGCTTCTCGAAGGTTCTCGGCGTCTTGGGCGTCCATTGTTGACAATCCGTCGGCAGTTTGCGTCAGAAATACGTGACGCGGACCTGACTTGGGAGGGTGCCCGGGAAATGGCGGCCGATCGCTTGGCTAGGAATTAAATGTTACTAGACAAATAAGTCACTTATAGCGTATAGACTCGGCTTGAAAATAAAATATGTTTATAATTTTATGTGTCGAATTGGTGAATGAACTCGCTGAGCAATTAAATATACGTTTTATTACAAAGCATCATTATTTATGAATATCTAAATTTAACGGCCGGTTACACTAATGTCGATTTCAATGGCCTTTAATTGAATTCAAAGTTGATTCGTGGAAACATAAAGAATTCCAATAAATATCGAGTCATTATTTGGTGATTATCCTGTTTGATTTAAAAAAATTAGAAGTCATTAAAGATATAATAATTGTAGGGTGATTTCAGGTGGGTTACTTTATTAAAAAGTAATTATACTTATGTACACTATAATGATGTAAGTTAAAATATTATTGGTTCATTCTGGTTCATTGGCCAAATAGGCGATCAAATAAAATACTAACTGATATTGACGTGATACTAACTTGAAATTACACTGTGGAATTTGTTTTCTTCACATAATATTTTTTTTTTTGGCTGGTAACTTTAAAACTGCTTTTGAATACTTTTTCACATTATTTAAACTGTTAACATCCGCGTTGTACAAGTGGGTACCCTGCAAAGCAAAGGAAACTCCTTGAATGTACAAATTAATGTACAATATGTACATACATCTTAGATTATACGTAAGGCAGAGTTCTCAGCAACTCAGTATTAAAAAAAGCTTTTTCCAAACATAAAATAAGAGTTTTTTTAATAAATTAAAAACGCACAATCGATAAAATTAGAAAATATCAACGTAGTCGGTTTATTGTTACGAAAGCTCATTAGACAGGTAAACCTTTAATAAGGAAATAATATTTCCCGTGTGGTGAACCTAATCATTAGTATTTTGTAATATATATAGTCGTTATGAAAATTTATCTTTCATTGATATCTAATTCGCGTGTGTTTATAAAGGTACCTAATTGTATTTCCAACGTATCGTTAACTCGACATTAAACACTGAAGTTATATAAGATACTGTCATAGGTAAAAATAATTATGATTATAGTAACAATATTGACATCAATATTAAAATTTTTGGTTTTTATAACATAACGTAATAAAATAAACACTTTTACAATATTTTGTATAAATCAGATTACAAACCTGCTATGAATTCTTATTAAAATACACAATACCACTTGGTAACATATTGAAATAATTTATTAAATAAATAGGAATAATTTAATGAGTTATAATTATTATTTATTTATTTATTTATTTATTAGAGAGAACATACAGCTTTTTCAATAATTTATATACATAGTAAGAATAACAAAAACAGTAGCCAATGAAAGTTCTCAAAAAATTGCAGTATGTTTATAAGCATATGGATTTTACAATTTGACATCTCAACAGAGACGAGAAATTTGGAAGGGAATATGGATATCTAGGCGTTTACAGGGCTTATGACCTGTCATTGGCTGGGTTAAGTGGCCACTTGATGTATTACAACATTCCCCATTTCACCTAGTATTTGATATCCATATCTGCCAATATACAATAAAATGGCGCGACAGAGAGTGTTTACATGTGAAGCGTCGCGCCATTTTATTGTATATTGGCAGAGATGGATATCAAATACTAGGTGAAATGGGGAATGTTGTAATACATCAAGTGGCCACTTAACCCAACCAATGACAGGTCATAAGCCCTGTAAACGCCTAGATATCCATATTCCCTTCCAAATTTCTCGTCTCTGTTGAGATGTCAAATTGTAATTATTAGCCCGTAATGGGTGAAATCCAGTTTTTGTCTACAAGTATTTGGACATACTCAAAATGTTGTTTATAATGATTTTATTGATGAAAAAACAACGTTTCAAGTAAGCTGACTTACATCATTTCCTAAGGTTAAACCAATTACATTTTTTTACACTATATCTAGATTTTACTACTACTCTCTTCTACTACTCTTCCTTATCCGCACCAAATGGTTCATAGGATACTCCATTGGTAGGTACAACAAGTGCAGTTAATCTTGATAACTTGTCTAAATCTACTAACTAAGAATTAAATCATGATTGGAAACCAGTATATTAGGCGTTTGTTGAAATCCATTTTTTAAACAAGTTATCTAAATAAACTATTCTCAACCATACATAAACTATAAATTGTTCTCCTTTATGTAGGTATTCGTAATATGTACCGGCAGATTCAGTCCGTTGAGCTATCACTGAACCACAAAAAACATTAAGTATTTACTTTCAATTATACTTATTTTTCAGTGCAACCAATTCCAAGTTACAGTAAATACAGTTATTAGTAAGTTATAAGGAAGACTCAGTTATTTAACCAGTAAAAACTTGAACAATGTTATTGTACATGAAGGCGTTATATTACGTATTACTCTGTCCAAGGAGGCGTGTGGCCATACTTTATAGAAATAATGTTTATAATAATAATAGGCCAATTTCTCATAATATTACACCAGCCCATCCTCTTGTCAGGAGGTTAAATCGTTTATTTTTCACACGAGTGTTTTTCTTTTCTCCTAACGAAGGGTTGATACGTGAAAATATAACCAGACACGTACAACGTACACGTAACTCTCGAGAATTCTCAAACATGATGTTTCTAGTGCCTACTTACGATTTTTATTTTACATAAATATATTTTTCTCCGATATAGTATATCTGAATAGCCAACATCTCACCGATTATTTTTTGGGTCATTACGCCTCGCACTTAAATTTTTGAAAATGGCGTAATAACACAAAACAGGAATTGCAGGTATTAACTACAATTTAAAAAAAATAACGATACGAATAACTTAGTTGATTTTTTGAGAATTTTTTCAGTCAAGCGAAAAACGGTTTAAATTTAAATTATTCATGCTGAATTTCAGTTTTTTATTTTACTCTTAGCACTAGTATAAGTTTTATTAAATATAATCTACGTGATACTTCTCAATGTATGCGCGGTACCTACCCACAACCAAATAAGATTATAAATAAACGTTAAATATTTAGGTCTGTAGGTAGACTAATGCCGTATATTGAGTAGACAATATCTGTGTTTGTATAGTAAATAATAACATTTAATATGTATGGTACCCACGTTGAATAATTAAATTTTAAACATACTTAAAACATTTTAGTAGTTAGTTCGCTTTATAAAACAAGTAATTGATTAGATTACATTCTAAAAATATGTTGTTACATAATAATGATTATATTATAAAACATAAATGAGTATATTGCCGTTCACCTACTTCACAAAAAATATCCCTTGAACATTTACGTAATGCGTTTATCTTGTATTGTTTTTGTTTAGACGTTCATTCATTGTATTTCCTTCATTCGTTAAACATGACTGAATTGCTAATAAAAATAATAATTACTTAAGCACTAAAGATAATTATTATGTGAGTCATAAGATGAGTTAGTATTTTTTAAACGTCATTAGTTCTAGTTGAATCATCCCATAAACAAATTAATAATGATTATTATCTTTGTGCTTAAAGCAATTAGTTGCACAAAATGGTGTCGTACGAATAATACAATTGTGTGTAATTGCGTAATACCTACCATTTAATAGAAAATAAAACGAATAATTTAAAATACTTTTTGAAATAGTAAATTTGTGAGCGGTTTTTAAAATATTACATATTTTGGTAGCAATTTGCAATGGCTAAAATCAATGGTATGTACATTTTTATGTAAGAAAATTGAGTATAATATTTTTTGAGGTAAATTAACTCTGACCCACTAAAAATATAAAATTTCTTTAAGATAGAGGCAGGTAGTGTCGTGATAA
>JAGVSP010000556.1:0-58925 GCA_022494985.1 Micrasema minimum
CCCCGCCCCCCCCCCCCCCCCCCCCCCCCCCCCCCCCCCCCCCCCCCCCCCCCCCCCCCCCCCCCCCCCCCCCCCCCCCCCCCCCCCCCCCCCCCCCCCCCCCCCCCCCCCCCCCCCCCCCCACCCCCCCCCCCCCCCCCCCCCCCCCCCCCCCCCCCCCCCCCCCCCCCCCCCCCCCCCCCCCCCCCCCCCCCCCCCCCCCCCCCCCCCCCCCCCCCCCCCCCCCCCCCCCCCCCCCCCCCCCCCCCCCCCCCCCCCCCCCCCCCCCCCCCCCCCCCCCCCCCCCCCCCCCCCCCCCCCCCCCCCCCCCCCCCCCCCCCCCCCCCCCCCCCCCCCCCCCCCCCCCCCCCCCCCCCCCCCCCCCCCCCCCCCCCCCCCACCCCCCCCCCCCCCCCCCCCCCCCCCCCCCCCCCCCCCCCCCCCCCCCCCCCCCCCCCCCCCCCCCCCCCCCCCCCCCCCCCCCCCCCCCCCACCCCCCCCCCCCCCCCCCCCCCCCCCCCCCCCCCCCCCCCCCCCCCCCCCCCCCCCCCCCCCCCCCCCCCCCCCCCCCCCCCCCCCCCCCCCCCCCCCCCCCCCCCCCCCCCCCCCCCCCCCCCCCCCCCCCACCCCCCCCCCCCCCCCCCCCCCCCCCCCCCCCCCCCCCCCCCCCCCCCCCCCCCCCCCCCCCCCCCCCCCCCCCCCCCCCCCCCCCCCCCCCCCCCCCCCCCCCCCCCCCCCCCCCCCCCCCCCCCCCCCCCCCCCCCCCCCCCCCCCCCCCCCCCCCCCCCCCCCCCCCCCCCCCCCCCCCCCCCCCCCCCCCCCCCCCCCCCCCCCCCCCCCCCCCCCCCCCCCCCCCCCCCCCCCCCCCCCCCCCCCCCCCCCCCCCCCCCCCCCCCCCCCCCCCCCCCCCCCCCCCCCCCCCCCCCCCCCCCCCCCCCCCCCCCCCCCCCCCCCCCCCCCCCCCCCCCCCCCCCCCCCCCCCCCCCCCCCCCCCCCCCCCCCCCCCCCCCCCCCCCCCCCCCCCCCCCCCCCCCCCCCCCCCCCCCCCCCCCCCCCCCCCCCCCCCCCCCCCCCCCCCCCCCCCCCCCCCCCCCCCCCCCCCCCCCCCCCCCCCCCCCCCCCCCCCCCCCCCCCCCCCCCCCCCCCCCCCCCCCCCCCCCCCCCCCCCCCCCCCCCCCCCCCCCCCCCCCCCCCCCCCCCCCCCCCCCCCCCCCCCCCCCCCCCCCCCCCCCCCCCCCCCCCCCCCCCCCCCCCCCCCCCCCCCCCCCCCCCCCCCCCCCCCCCCCCCCCCCCCCCCCCCCCCCCCCCCCCCCCCCCCCCCCCCCCCCCCCCCCCCCCCCCCCCCCCCCCCCCCCCCCCCCCCCCCCCCCCCCCCCCCCCCCCCCCCCCCCCCCCCCCCCCCCCCCCCCCCCCCCCCCCCCCCCCCCCCCCCCCCCCCCCCCCCCCCCCCCCCCCCCCCCCCCCCCCCCCCCCCCCCCCCCCCCCCCCCCCCCCCCCCCCCCCCCCCCCCCCCCCCCCCCCCCCCCCCCCCCCCCCCCCCCCCCCCCCCCCCCCCCCCCCCCCCCCCCCCCCCCCCCCCCCCCCCCCCCCCCCCCCCCCCCCCCCCCCCCCCCCCCCCCCCCCCCCCCCCCCCCCCCCCCCCCCCCCCCCCCCCCCCCCCCCCCCCACCCCCCCCCCCCCCCCCCCCCCCCCCCCCCCCCCCCCCCCCCCCCCCCCCCCCCCCCCCCCCCCCCCCCCCCCCCCCCCCCCCCCCCCCCCCCCCCCCCCCCCCCCCCCCCCCCCCCCCCCCCCCCCCCCCCCCCCCCCCCCCCCCCCCCCCCCCCCCCCCCCCCCCCCCCCCCCCCCCCCCCCCCCCCCCCCCCCCCCCCCCCCCCCCCCCCCCCCCCCCCCCCCCCCCCCCCCCCCCCCCCCCCCCCCCCCCCCCCCCCCCCCCCCCCCCCCCCCCCCCCCCCCCCCCCCCCCCCCCCCCCCCCCCCCCCCCCCCCCCCCCCCCCCCCCCCCCCCCCCCCCCCCCCCCCCCCCCCCCCCCCCCCCCCCCCCCCCCCCCCCCCCCCCCCCCCCCCCCCCCCCCCCCCCCCCCCCCCCCCCCCCCCCCCCCCCCCCCCCCCCCCCCCCCCCCCCCCCCCCCCCCCCCCCCCCCCCCCCCCCCCCCCCCACCCCCCCCCCCCCCCCCCCCCCCCCCCCCCCCCCCCCCCCCCCCCCCCCCCCCCCCCCCCCCCCCCCCCCCCCCCCCCCCCCCCCCCCCCCCCCCCCCCCCCCCCCCCCCCCCCCCCCCCCCCCCCCCCCCCCCCCCCCCCCCCCCCCCCCCCCCCCCCCCCCCCCCCCCCCCCCCCCCCCCCCCCCCCCCCCCCCCCCCCCCCCCCCCCCCCCCCCCCCCCCCCCCCCCCCCCCCCCCCCCCCCCCCCCCCCCCCCCCCCCCCCCCCCCCCCCCCCCCCCCCCCCCCCCCCCCCCCCCCCCCCCCCCCCCCCCCCCCCCCCCCCCCCCCCCCCCCCCCCCCCCCCCCCCCCCCCCCCCCCCCCCCCCCCCCCCCCCCCCCCCCCCCCCCCCCCCCCCCCCCCCCCCCCCCCCCCCCCCCCCCCCCCCCCCCCCCCCCCCCCCCCCCCCCCCCCCCCCCCCCCCCCCCCCCCCCCCCCCCCCCCCCCCCCCCCCCCCCCCACCCCCCCCCCCCCCCCCCCCCCCCCCCCCCCCCCCCCCCCCCCCCCCCCCCCCCCCCCCCCCCCCCCCCCCCCCCCCCCCCCCCCCCCCCCCCCCCCCCCCCCCCCCCCCCCCCCCCCCCCCCCCCCCCCCCCCCCCCCCCCCCCCCCCCCCCCCCCCCCCCCCCCCCCCCCCCCCCCCCCCCCCCCCCCCCCCCCCCCCCCCCCCCCCCCCCCCCCCCCCCCCCCCCCCCCCCCCCCCCCCCCCCCCCCCCCCCCCCCCCCCCCCCCCCCCCCCCCCCCCCCCCCCCCCCCCCCCCCCCCCCCCCCCCCCCCCCCCCCCCCCCCCCCCCCCCCCCCCCCCCCCCCCCCCCCCCCCCCCCCCCCCCCCCCCCCCCCCCCCCCCCCCCCCCCCCCCCCCCCCCCCCCCCCCCCCCCCCCCCCCCCCCCCCCCCCCCCCCCCCCCCCCCCCCCCCCCCCCCCCCCCCCCCCCCCCCCCCCCCCCCCCCCCCCCCCCCCCCCCCCCCCCCCCCCCCCCCCCCCCCCCCCCCCCCCCCCCCCCCCCCCCCCCCCCCCCCCCCCCCCCCCCCCCCCCCCCCCCCCCCCCCCCCCCCCCCCCCCCCCCCCCCCCCCCCCCCCCCCCCCCCCCCCCCCCCCCCCCCCCCCCCCCCCCCCCCCCCCCCCCCCCCCCCCCCCCCCCCCCCCCCCCCCCCCCCCCCCCCCCCCCCCCCCCCCCCCCCCCCCCCCCCCCCCCCCCCCCCCCCCCCCCCCCCCCCCCCCCCCCCCCCCCCCCCCCCCCCCCCCCCCCCCCCCCCCCCCCCCCCCCCCCCCCCCCCCCCCCCCCCCCCCCCCCCCCCCCCCCCCCCCCCCCCCCCCCCCCCCCCCCCCCCCCCCCCCCCCCCCCCCCCCCCCCCCCCCCCCCCCCCCCCCCCCCCCCCCCCCCCCCCCCCCCCCCCCCCCCCCCCCCCCCCCCCCCCCCCCCCCCCCCCCCCCCCCCCCCCCCCCCCCCCCCCCCCCCCCCCCCCCCCCCCCCCCCCCCCCCCCCCCCCCCCCCCCCCCCCCCCCCCCCCCCCCCCCCCCCCCCCCCCCCCCCCCCCCCCCCCCCCCCCCCCCCCCCCCCCCCCCCCCCCCCCCCCCCCCCCCCCCCCCCCCCCCCCCCCCCCCCCCCCCCCCCCCCCCCCCCCCCCCCCCCCCCCCCCCCCCCCCCCCCCCCCCCCCCCCCCCCCCCCCCCCCCCCCCCCCCCCCCCCCCCCCCCCCCCCCCCCCCCCCCCCCCCCCCCCCCCCCCCCCCCCCCCCCCCCCCCCCCCCCCCCCCCCCCCCCCCCCCCCCCCCCCCCCCCCCCCCCCCCCCCCCCCCCCCCCCCCCCCCCCCCCCCCCCCCCCCCCCCCCCCCCCCCCCCCCCCCCCCCCCCCCCCCCCCCCCCCCCCCCCCCCCCCCCCCCCCCCCCCCCCCCCCCCCCCCCCCCCCCCCCCCCCCCCCCCCCCCCCCCCCCCCCCCCCCCCCCCCCCCCCCCCCCCCCCCCCCCCCCACCCCCCCCCCCCCCCCCCCCCCCCCCCCCCCCCCCCCCCCCCCCCCCCCCCCCCCCCCCCCCCCCCCCCCCCCCCCCCCCCCCCCCCCCCCCCCCCCCCCCCCCCCCCCCCCCCCCCCCCCCCCCCCCCCCCCCCCCCCCCCCCCCCCCCCCCCCCCCCCCCCCCCCCCCCCCCCCCCCCCCCCCCCCCCCCCCCCCCCCCCCCCCCCCCCCCCCCCCCCCCCCCCCCCCCCCCCCCCCCCCCCCCCCCCCCCCCCCCCCCCCCCCCCCCCCCCCCCCCCCCCCCCCCCCCCCCCCCCCCCCCCCCCCCCCCCCCCCCCCCCCCCCCCCCCCCCCCCCCCCCCCCCCCCCCCCCCCCCCCCCCCCCCCCCCCCCCCCCCCCCCCCCCCCCCCCCCCCCCCCCCCCCCCCCCCCCCCCCCCCCCCCCCCCCCCCCCCCCCCCCCCCCCCCCCCCCCCCCCCCCCCCCCCCCCCCCCCCCCCCCCCCCCCCCCCCCCCCCCCCCCCCCCCCCACCCCCCCCCCCCCCCCCCCCCCCCCCCCCCCCCCCCCCCCCCCCCCCCCCCCCCCCCCCCCCCCCCCCCCCCCCCCCCCCCCCCCCCCCCCCCCCCCCCCCCCCCCCCCCCCCCCCCCCCCCCCCCCCCCCCCCCCCCCCCCCCCCCCCCCCCCCCCCCCCCCCCCCCCCCCCCCCCCCCCCCCCCCCCCCCCCCCCCCCCCCCCCCCCCCCCCCCCCCCCCCCCCCCCCCCCCCCCCCCCCCCCCCCCCCCCCCCCCCCCCCCCCCCCCCCCCCCCCCCCCCCCCCCCCCCCCCCCCCCCCCCCCCCCCCCCCCCCCCCCCCCCCCCCCCCCCCCCCCCCCCCCCCCCCCCCCCCCCCCCCCCCCCCCCCCCCCCCCCCCCCCCCCCCCCCCCCCCCCCCCCCCCCCCCCCCCCCCCCCCCCCCCCCCCCCCCCCCCCCCCCCCCCCCCCCCCCCCCCCCCCCCCCCCCCCCCCCCCCCCCCCCCCCCCCCCCCCCCCCCCCCCCCCCCCCCCCCCCCCACCCCCCCCCCCCCCCCCCCCCCCCCCCCCCCCCCCCCCCCCCCCCCCCCCCCCCCCCCCCCCCCCCCCCCCCCCCCCCCCCCCCCCCCCCCCCCCCCCCCCCCCCCCCCCCCCCCCCCCCCCCCCCCCCCCCCCCCCCCCCCCCCCCCCCCCCCCCCCCCCCCCCCCCCCCCCCCCCCCCCCCCCCCCCCCCCCCCCCCCCCCCCCCCCCCCCCCCCCCCCCCCCCCCCCCCCCCCCCCCCCCCCCCCCCCCCCCCCCCCCCCCCCCCCCCCCCCCCCCCCCCCCCCCCCCCCCCCCCCCCCCCCCCCCCCCCCCCCCCCCCCCCCCCCCCCCCCCCCCCCCCCCCCCCCCCCCCCCCCCCCCCCCCCCCCCCCCCCCCCCCCCCCCCCCCCCCCCCCCCCCCCCCCCCCCCCCCCCCCCCCCCCCCCCCCCCCCCCCCCCCCCCCCCCCCCCCCCCCCCCCCCCCCCCCCCCCCCCCCCCCCCCCCCCCCCCCCCCCCCCCCCCCCCCCCCCCCCCCCCCCCCCCCCCCCCCCCCCCCCCCCCCCCCCCCCCCCCCCCCCCCCCCCCCCCCCCCCCCCCCCCCCCCCCCCCCCCCCCCCCCCCCCCCCCCCCCCCCCCCCCCCCCCCCCCCCCCCCCCCCCCCCCCCCCCCCCCCCCCCCCCCCCCCCCCCCCCCCCCCCCCCCCCCCCCCCCCCCCCCCCCCCCCCCCCCCCCCCCCCCCCCCCCCCCCCCCCCCCCCCCCCCCCCCCCCCCCCCCCCCCCCCCCCCCCCCCCCCCCCCCCCCCCCCCCCCCCCCCCCCCCCCCCCCCCCCCCCCCCCCCCCCCCCCCCCCCCCCCCCCCCCCCCCCCCCCCCCCCCCCCCCCCCCCCCCCCCCCCCCCCCCCCCCCCCCCCCCCCCCCCCCCCCCCCCCCCCCCCCCCCCCCCCCCCCCCCCCCCCCCCCCCCCCCCCCCCCCCCCCCCCCCCCCCCCCCCCCCCCCCCCCCCCCCCCCCCCCCCCCCCCCCCCCCCCCCCCCCCCCCCCCCCCCCCCCCCCCCCCCCCCCCCCCCCCCCCCCCCCCCCCCCCCCCCCCCCCCCCCCCCCCCCCCCCCCCCCCCCCCCCCCCCCCCCCCCCCCCCCCCCCCCCCCCCCCCCCCCCCCCCCCCCCCCCCCCCCCCCCCCCCCCCCCCCCCCCCCCCCCCCCCCCCCCCCCCCCCCCCCCCCCCCCCCCCCCCCCCCCCCCCCCCCCCCCCCCCCCCCCCCCCCCCCCCCCCCCCCCCCCCCCCCCCCCCCCCCCCCCCCCCCCCCCCCCCCCCCCCCCCCCCCCCCCCCCCCCCCCCCCCCCCCCCCCCCCCCCCCCCCCCCCCCCCCCCCCCCCCCCCCCCCCCCCCCCCCCCCCCCCCCCCCCCCCCCCCCCCCCCCCCCCCCCCCCCCCCCCCCCCCCCCCCCCCCCCCCCCCCCCCCCCCCCCCCCCCCCCCCCCCCCCCCCCCCCCCCCCCCCCCCCCCCCCCCCCCCCCCCCCCCCCCCCCCCCCCCCCCCCCCCCCCCCCCCCCCCCCCCCCCCCCCCCCCCCCCCCCCCCCCCCCCCCCCCCCCCCCCCCCCCCCCCCCCCCCCCCCCCCCCCCCCCCCCCCCCCCCCCCCCCCCCCCCCCCCCCCCCCCCCCCCCCCCCCCCCCCCCCCCCCCCCCCCCCCCCCCCCCCCCCCCCCCCCCCCCCCCCCCCCCCCCCCCCCCCCCCCCCCCCCCCCCCCCCCCCCCCCCCCCCCCCCCCCCCCCCCCCCCCCCCCCCCCCCCCCCCCCCCCCCCCCCCCCCCCCCCCCCCCCCCCCCCCCCCCCCCCCCCCCCCCCCCCCCCCCCCCCCCCCCCCCCCCCCCCCCCCCCCCCCCCCCCCCCCCCCCCCCCCCCCCCCCCCCCCCCCCCCCCCCCCCCCCCCCCCCCCCCCCCCCCCCCCCCCCCCCCCCCCCCCCCCCCCCCCCCCCCCCCCCCCCCCCCCCCCCCCCCCCCCCCCCCCCCCCCCCCCCCCCCCCCCCCCCCCCCCCCCCCCCCCCCCCCCCCCCCCCCCCCCCCCCCCCCCCCCCCCCCCCCCCCCCCCCCCCCCCCCCCCCCCCCCCCCCCCCCCCCCCCCCCCCCCCCCCCCCCCCCCCCCCCCCCCCCCCCCCCCCCCCCCCCCCCCCCCCCCCCCCCCCCCCCCCCCCCCCCCCCCCCCCCCCCCCCCCCCCCCCCCCCCCCCCCCCCCCCCCCCCCCCCCCCCCCCCCCCCCCCCCCCCCCCCCCCCCCCCCCCCCCCCCCCCCCCCCCCCCCCCCCCCCCCCCCCCCCCCCCCCCCCCCCCCCCCCCCCCCCCCCCCCCCCCCCCCCCCCCCCCCCCCCCCCCCCCCCCCCCCCCCCCCCCCCCCCCCCCCCCCCCCCCCCCCCCCCCCCCCCCCCCCCCCCCCCCCCCCCCCCCCCCCCCCCCCCCCCCCCCCCCCCCCCCCCCCCCCCCCCCCCCCCCCCCCCCCCCCCCCCCCCCCCCCCCCCCCCCCCCCCCCCCCCCCCCCCCCCCCCCCCCCCCCCCCCCCCCCCCCCCCCCCCCCCCCCCCCCCCCCCCCCCCCCCCCCCCCCCCCCCCCCCCCCCCCCCCCCCCCCCCCCCCCCCCCCCCCCCCCCCCCCCCCCCCCCCCCCCCCCCCCCCCCCCCCCCCCCCCCCCCCCCCCCCCCCCCCCCCCCCCCCCCCCCCCCCCCCCCCCCCCCCCCCCCCCCCCCCCCCCCCCCCCCCCCCCCCCCCCCCCCCCCCCCCCCCCCCCCCCCCCCCCCCCCCCCCCCCCCCCCCCCCCCCCCCCCCCCCCCCCCCCCCCCCCCCCCCCCCCCCCCCCCCCCCCCCCCCCCCCCCCCCCCCCCCCCCCCCCCCCCCCCCCCCCCCCCCCCCCCCCCCCCCCCCCCCCCCCCCCCCCCCCCCCCCCCCCCCCCCCCCCCCCCCCCCCCCCCCCCCCCCCCCCCCCCCCCCCCCCCCCCCCCCCCCCCCCCCCCCCCCCCCCCCCCCCCCCCCCCCCCCCCCCCCCCCCCCCCCCCCCCCCCCCCCCCCCCCCCCCCCCCCCCCCCCCCCCCCCCCCCCCCCCCCCCCCCCCCCCCCCCCCCCCCCCCCCCCCCCCCCCCCCCCCCCCCCCCCCCCCCCCCCCCCCCCCCCCCCCCCCCCCCCCCCCCCCCCCCCCCCCCCCCCCCCCCCCCCCCCCCCCCCCCCCCCCCCCCCCCCCCCCCCCCCCCCCCCCCCCCCCCCCCCCCCCCCCCCCCCCCCCCCCCCCCCCCCCCCCCCCCCCCCCCCCCCCCCCCCCCCCCCCCCCCCCCCCCCCCCCCCCCCCCCCCCCCCCCCCCCCCCCCCCCCCCCCCCCCCCCCCCCCCCCCCCCCCCCCCCCCCCCCCCCCCCCCCCCCCCCCCCCCCCCCCCCCCCCCCCCCCCCCCCCCCCCCCCCCCCCCCCCCCCCCCCCCCCCCCCCCCCCCCCCCCCCCCCCCCCCCCCCCCCCCCCCCCCCCCCCCCCCCCCCCCCCCCCCCCCCCCCCCCCCCCCCCCCCCCCCCCCCCCCCCCCCCCCCCCCCCCCCCCCCCCCCCCCCCCCCCCCCCCCCCCCCCCCCCCCCCCCCCCCCCCCCCCCCCCCCCCCCCCCCCCCCCCCCCCCCCCCCCCCCCCCCCCCCCCCCCCCCCCCCCCCCCCCCCCCCCCCCCCCCCCCCCCCCCCCCCCCCCCCCCCCCCCCCCCCCCCCCCCCCCCCCCCCCCCCCCCCCCCCCCCCCCCCCCCCCCCCCCCCCCCCCCCCCCCCCCCCCCCCCCCCCCCCCCCCCCCCCCCCCCCCCCCCCCCCCCCCCCCCCCCCCCCCCCCCCCCCCCCCCCCCCCCCCCCCCCCCCCCCCCCCCCCCCCCCCCCCCCCCCCCCCCCCCCCCCCCCCCCCCCCCCCCCCCCCCCCCCCCCCCCCCCCCCCCCCCCCCCCCCCCCCCCCCCCCCCCCCCCCCCCCCCCCCCCCCCCCCCCCCCCCCCCCCCCCCCCCCCCCCCCCCCCCCCCCCCCCCCCCCCCCCCCCCCCCCCCCCCCCCCCCCCCCCCCCCCCCCCCCCCCCCCCCCCCCCCCCCCCCCCCCCCCCCCCCCCCCCCCCCCCCCCCCCCCCCCCCCCCCCCCCCCCCCCCCCCCCCCCCCCCCCCCCCCCCCCCCCCCCCCCCCCCCCCCCCCCCCCCCCCCCCCCCCCCCCCCCCCCCCCCCCCCCCCCCCCCCCCCCCCCCCCCCCCCCCCCCCCCCCCCCCCCCCCCCCCCCCCCCCCCCCCCCCCCCCCCCCCCCCCCCCCCCCCCCCCCCCCCCCCCCCCCCCCCCCCCCCCCCCCCCCCCCCCCCCCCCCCCCCCCCCCCCCCCCCCCCCCCCCCCCCCCCCCCCCCCCCCCCCCCCCCCCCCCCCCCCCCCCCCCCCCCCCCCCCCCCCCCCCCCCCCCCCCCCCCCCCCCCCCCCCCCCCCCCCCCCCCCCCCCCCCCCCCCCCCCCCCCCCCCCCCCCCCCCCCCCCCCCCCCCCCCCCCCCCCCCCCCCCCCCCCCCCCCCCCCCCCCCCCCCCCCCCCCCCCCCCCCCCCCCCCCCCCCCCCCCCCCCCCCCCCCCCCCCCCCCCCCCCCCCCCCCCCCCCCCCCCCCCCCCCCCCCCCCCCCCCCCCCCCCCCCCCCCCCCCCCCCCCCCCCCCCCCCCCCCCCCCCCCCCCCCCCCCCCCCCCCCCCCCCCCCCCCCCCCCCCCCCCCCCCCCCCCCCCCCCCCCCCCCCCCCCCCCCCCCCCCCCCCCCCCCCCCCCCCCCCCCCCCCCCCCCCCCCCCCCCCCCCCCCCCCCCCCCCCCCCCCCCCCCCCCCCCCCCCCCCCCCCCCCCCCCCCCCCCCCCCCCCCCCCCCCCCCCCCCCCCCCCCCCCCCCCCCCCCCCCCCCCCCCCCCCCCCCCCCCCCCCCCCCCCCCCCCCCCCCCCCCCCCCCCCCCCCCCCCCCCCCCCCCCCCCCCCCCCCCCCCCCCCCCCCCCCCCCCCCCCCCCCCCCCCCCCCCCCCCCCCCCCCCCCCCCCCCCCCCCCCCCCCCCCCCCCCCCCCCCCCCCCCCCCCCCCCCCCCCCCCCCCCCCCCCCCCCCCCCCCCCCCCCCCCCCCCCCCCCCCCCCCCCCCCCCCCCCCCCCCCCCCCCCCCCCCCCCCCCCCCCCCCCCCCCCCCCCCCCCCCCCCCCCCCCCCCCCCCCCCCCCCCCCCCCCCCCCCCCCCCCCCCCCCCCCCCCCCCCCCCCCCCCCCCCCCCCCCCCCCCCCCCCCCCCCCCCCCCCCCCCCCCCCCCCCCCCCCCCCCCCCCCCCCCCCCCCCCCCCCCCCCCCCCCCCCCCCCCCCCCCCCCCCCCCCCCCCCCCCCCCCCCCCCCCCCCCCCCCCCCCCCCCCCCCCCCCCCCCCCCCCCCCCCCCCCCCCCCCCCCCCCCCCCCCCCCCCCCCCCCCCCCCCCCCCCCCCCCCCCCCCCCCCCCCCCCCCCCCCCCCCCCCCCCCCCCCCCCCCCCCCCCCCCCCCCCCCCCCCCCCCCCCCCCCCCCCCCCCCCCCCCCCCCCCCCCCCCCCCCCCCCCCCCCCCCACCCCCCCCCCCCCCCCCCCCCCCCCCCCCCCCCCCCCCCCCCCCCCCCCCCCCCCCCCCCCCCCCCCCCCCCCCCCCCCCCCCCCCCCCCCCCCCCCCCCCCCCCCCCCCCCCCCCCCCCCCCCCCCCCCCCCCCCCCCCCCCCCCCCCCCCCCCCCCCCCCCCCCCCCCCCCCCCCCCCCCCCCCCCCCCCCCCCCCCCCCCCCCCCCCCCCCCCCCCCCCCCCCCCCCCCCCCCCCCCCCCCCCCCCCCCCCCCCCCCCCCCCCCCCCCCCCCCCCCCCCCCCCCCCCCCCCCCCCCCCCCCCCCCCCCCCCCCCCCCCCCCCCCCCCCCCCCCCCCCCCCCCCCCCCCCCCCCCCCCCCCCCCCCCCCCCCCCCCCCCCCCCCCCCCCCCCCCCCCCCCCCCCCCCCCCCCCCCCCCCCCCCCCCCCCCCCCCCCCCCCCCCCCCCCCCCCCCCCCCCCCCCCCCCCCCCCCCCCCCCCCCCCCCCCCCCCCCCCCCCCCCCCCCCCCCCCCCCCCCCCCCCCCCCCCCCCCCCCCCCCCCCCCCCCCCCCCCCCCCCCCCCCCCCCCCCCCCCCCCCCCCCCCCCCCCCCCCCCCCCCCCCCCCCCCCCCCCCCCCCCCCCCCCCCCCCCCCCCCCCCCCCCCCCCCCCCCCCCCCCCCCCCCCCCCCCCCCCCCCCCCCCCCCCCCCCCCCCCCCCCCCCCCCCCCCCCCCCCCCCCCCCCCCCCCCCCCCCCCCCCCCCCCCCCCCCCCCCCCCCCCCCCCCCCCCCCCCCCCCCCCCCCCCCCCCCCCCCCCCCCCCCCCCCCCCCCCCCCCCCCCCCCCCCCCCCCCCCCCCCCCCCCCCCCCCCCCCCCCCCCCCCCCCCCCCCCCCCCCCCCCCCCCCCCCCCCCCCCCCCCCCCCCCCCCCCCCCCCCCCCCCCCCCCCCCCCCCCCCCCCCCCCCCCCCCCCCCCCCCCCCCCCCCCCCCCCCCCCCCCCCCCCCCCCCCCCCCCCCCCCCCCCCCCCCCCCCCCCCCCCCCCCCCCCCCCCCCCCCCCCCCCCCCCCCCCCCCCCCCCCCCCCCCCCCCCCCCCCCCCCCCCCCCCCCCCCCCCCCCCCCCCCCCCCCCCCCCCCCCCCCCCCCCCCCCCCCCCCCCCCCCCCCCCCCCCCCCCCCCCCCCCCCCCCCCCCCCCCCCCCCCCCCCCCCCCCCCCCCCCCCCCCCCCCCCCCCCCCCCCCCCCCCCCCCCCCCCCCCCCCCCCCCCCCCCCCCCCCCCCCCCCCCCCCCCCCCCCCCCCCCCCCCCCCCCCCCCCCCCCCCCCCCCCCCCCCCCCCCCCCCCCCCCCCCCCCCCCCCCCCCCCCCCCCCCCCCCCCCCCCCCCCCCCCCCCCCCCCCCCCCCCCCCCCCCCCCCCCCCCCCCCCCCCCCCCCCCCCCCCCCCCCCCCCCCCCCCCCCCCCCCCCCCCCCCCCCCCCCCCCCCCCCCCCCCCCCCCCCCCCCCCCCCCCCCCCCCCCCCCCCCCCCCCCCCCCCCCCCCCCCCCCCCCCCCCCCCCCCCCCCCCCCCCCCCCCCCCCCCCCCCCCCCCCCCCCCCCCCCCCCCCCCCCCCCCCCCCCCCCCCCCCCCCCCCCCCCCCCCCCCCCCCCCCCCCCCCCCCCCCCCCCCCCCCCCCCCCCCCCCCCCCCCCCCCCCCCCCCCCCCCCCCCCCCCCCCCCCCCCCCCCCCCCCCCCCCCCCCCCCCCCCCCCCCCCCCCCCCCCCCCCCCCCCCCCCCCCCCCCCCCCCCCCCCCCCCCCCCCCCCCCCCCCCCCCCCCCCCCCCCCCCCCCCCCCCCCCCCCCCCCCCCCCCCCCCCCCCCCCCCCCCCCCCCCCCCCCCCCCCCCCCCCCCCCCCCCCCCCCCCCCCCCCCCCCCCCCCCCCCCCCCCCCCCCCCCCCCCCCCCCCCCCCCCCCCCCCCCCCCCCCCCCCCCCCCCCCCCCCCCCCCCCCCCCCCCCCCCCCCCCCCCCCCCCCCCCCCCCCCCCCCCCCCCCCCCCCCCCCCCCCCCCCCCCCCCCCCCCCCCCCCCCCCCCCCCCCCCCCCCCCCCCCCCCCCCCCCCCCCCCCCCCCCCCCCCCCCCCCCCCCCCCCCCCCCCCCCCCCCCCCCCCCCCCCCCCCCCCCCCCCCCCCCCCCCCCCCCCCCCCCCCCCCCCCCCCCCCCCCCCCCCCCCCCCCCCCCCCCCCCCCCCCCCCCCCCCCCCCCCCCCCCCCCCCCCCCCCCCCCCCCCCCCCCCCCCCCCCCCCCCCCCCCCCCCCCCCCCCCCCCCCCCCCCCCCCCCCCCCCCCCCCCCCCCCCCCCCCCCCCCCCCCCCCCCCCCCCCCCCCCCCCCCCCCCCCCCCCCCCCCCCCCCCCCCCCCCCCCCCCCCCCCCCCCCCCCCCCCCCCCCCCCCCCCCCCCCCCCCCCCCCCCCCCCCCCCCCCCCCCCCCCCCCCCCCCCCCCCCCCCCCCCCCCCCCCCCCCCCCCCCCCCCCCCCCCCCCCCCCCCCCCCCCCCCCCCCCCCCCCCCCCCCCCCCCCCCCCCCCCCCCCCCCCCCCCCCCCCCCCCCCCCCCCCCCCCCCCCCCCCCCCCCCCCCCCCCCCCCCCCCCCCCCCCCCCCCCCCCCCCCCCCCCCCCCCCCCCCCCCCCCCCCCCCCCCCCCCCCCCCCCCCCCCCCCCCCCCCCCCCCCCCCCCCCCCCCCCCCCCCCCCCCCCCCCCCCCCCCCCCCCCCCCCCCCCCCCCCCCCCCCCCCCCCCCCCCCCCCCCCCCCCCCCCCCCCCCCCCCCCCCCCCCCCCCCCCCCCCCCCCCCCCCCCCCCCCCCCCCCCCCCCCCCCCCCCCCCCCCCCCCCCCCCCCCCCCCCCCCCCCCCCCCCCCCCCCCCCCCCCCCCCCCCCCCCCCCCCCCCCCCCCCCCCCCCCCCCCCCCCCCCCCCCCCCCCCCCCCCCCCCCCCCCCCCCCCCCCCCCCCCCCCCCCCCCCCCCCCCCCCCCCCCCCCCCCCCCCCCCCCCCCCCCCCCCCCCCCCCCCCCCCCCCCCCCCCCCCCCCCCCCCCCCCCCCCCCCCCCCCCCCCCCCCCCCCCCCCCCCCCCCCCCCCCCCCCCCCCCCCCCCCCCCCCCCCCCCCCCCCCCCCCCCCCCCCCCCCCCCCCCCCCCCCCCCCCCCCCCCCCCCCCCCCCCCCCCCCCCCCCCCCCCCCCCCCCCCCCCCCCCCCCCCCCCCCCCCCCCCCCCCCCCCCCCCCCCCCCCCCCCCCCCCCCCCCCCCCCCCCCCCCCCCCCCCCCCCCCCCCCCCCCCCCCCCCCCCCCCCCCCCCCCCCCCCCCCCCCCCCCCCCCCCCCCCCCCCCCCCCCCCCCCCCCCCCCCCCCCCCCCCCCCCCCCCCCCCCCCCCCCCCCCCCCCCCCCCCCCCCCCCCCCCCCCCCCCCCCCCCCCCCCCCCCCCCCCCCCCCCCCCCCCCCCCCCCCCCCCCCCCCCCCCCCCCCCCCCCCCCCCCCCCCCCCCCCCCCCCCCCCCCCCCCCCCCCCCCCCCCCCCCCCCCCCCCCCCCCCCCCCCCCCCCCCCCCCCCCCCCCCCCCCCCCCCCCCCCCCCCCCCCCCCCCCCCCCCCCCCCCCCCCCCCCCCCCCCCCCCCCCCCCCCCCCCCCCCCCCCCCCCCCCCCCCCCCCCCCCCCCCCCCCCCCCCCCCCCCCCCCCCCCCCCCCCCCCCCCCCCCCCCCCCCCCCCCCCCCCCCCCCCCCCCCCCCCCCCCCCCCCCCCCCCCCCCCCCCCCCCCCCCCCCCCCCCCCCCCCCCCCCCCCCCCCCCCCCCCCCCCCCCCCCCCCCCCCCCCCCCCCCCCCCCCCCCCCCCCCCCCCCCCCCCCCCCCCCCCCCCCCCCCCCCCCCCCCCCCCCCCCCCCCCCCCCCCCCCCCCCCCCCCCCCCCCCCCCCCCCCCCCCCCCCCCCCCCCCCCCCCCCCCCCCCCCCCCCCCCCCCCCCCCCCCCCCCCCCCCCCCCCCCCCCCCCCCCCCCCCCCCCCCCCCCCCCCCCCCCCCCCCCCCCCCCCCCCCCCCCCCCCCCCCCCCCCCCCCCCCCCCCCCCCCCCCCCCCCCCCCCCCCCCCCCCCCCCCCCCCCCCCCCCCCCCCCCCCCCCCCCCCCCCCCCCCCCCCCCCCCCCCCCCCCCCCCCCCCCCCCCCCCCCCCCCCCCCCCCCCCCCCCCCCCCCCCCCCCCCCCCCCCCCCCCCCCCCCCCCCCCCCCCCCCCCCCCCCCCCCCCCCCCCCCCCCCCCCCCCCCCCCCCCCCCCCCCCCCCCCCCCCCCCCCCCCCCCCCCCCCCCCCCCCCCCCCCCCCCCCCCCCCCCCCCCCCCCCCCCCCCCCCCCCCCCCCCCCCCCCCCCCCCCCCCCCCCCCCCCCCCCCCCCCCCCCCCCCCCCCCCCCCCCCCCCCCCCCCCCCCCCCCCCCCCCCCCCCCCCCCCCCCCCCCCCCCCCCCCCCCCCCCCCCCCCCCCCCCCCCCCCCCCCCCCCCCCCCCCCCCCCCCCCCCCCCCCCCCCCCCCCCCCCCCCCCCCCCCCCCCCCCCCCCCCCCCCCCCCCCCCCCCCCCCCCCCCCCCCCCCCCCCCCCCCCCCCCCCCCCCCCCCCCCCCCCCCCCCCCCCCCCCCCCCCCCCCCCCCCCCCCCCCCCCCCCCCCCCCCCCCCCCCCCCCCCCCCCCCCCCCCCCCCCCCCCCCCCCCCCCCCCCCCCCCCCCCCCCCCCCCCCCCCCCCCCCCCCCCCCCCCCCCCCCCCCCCCCCCCCCCCCCCCCCCCCCCCCCCCCCCCCCCCCCCCCCCCCCCCCCCCCCCCCCCCCCCCCCCCCCCCCCCCCCCCCCCCCCCCCCCCCCCCCCCCCCCCCCCCCCCCCCCCCCCCCCCCCCACCCCCCCCCCCCCCCCCCCCCCCCCCCCCCCCCCCCCCCCCCCCCCCCCCCCCCCCCCCCCCCCCCCCCCCCCCCCCCCCCCCCCCCCCCCCCCCCCCCCCCCCCCCCCCCCCCCCCCCCCCCCCCCCCCCCCCCCCCCCCCCCCCCCCCCCCCCCCCCCCCCCCCCCCCCCCCCCCCCCCCCCCCCCCCCCCCCCCCCCCCCCCCCCCCCCCCCCCCCCCCCCCCCCCCCCCCCCCCCCCCCCCCCCCCCCCCCCCCCCCCCCCCCCCCCCCCCCCCCCCCCCCCCCCCCCCCCCCCCCCCCCCCCCCCCCCCCCCCCCCCCCCCCCCCCCCCCCCCCCCCCCCCCCCCCCCCCCCCCCCCCCCCCCCCCCCCCCCCCCCCCCCCCCCCCCCCCCCCCCCCCCCCCCCCCCCCCCCCCCCCCCCCCCCCCCCCCCCCCCCCCCCCCCCCCCCCCCCCCCCCCCCCCCCCCCCCCCCCCCCCCCCCCCCCCCCCCCCCCCCCCCCCCCCCCCCCCCCCCCCCCCCCCCCCCCCCCCCCCCCCCCCCCCCCCCCCCCCCCCCCCCCCCCCCCCCCCCCCCCCCCCCCCCCCCCCCCCCCCCCCCCCCCCCCCCCCCCCCCCCCCCCCCCCCCCCCCCCCCCCCCCCCCCCCCCCCCCCCCCCCCCCCCCCCCCCCCCCCCCCCCCCCCCCCCCCCCCCCCCCCCCCCCCCCCCCCCCCCCCCCCCCCCCCCCCCCCCCCCCCCCCCCCCCCCCCCCCCCCCCCCCCCCCCCCCCCCCCCCCCCCCCCCCCCCCCCCCCCCCCCCCCCCCCCCCCCCCCCCCCCCCCCCCCCCCCCCCCCCCCCCCCCCCCCCCCCCCCCCCCCCCCCCCCCCCCCCCCCCCCCCCCCCCCCCCCCCCCCCCCCCCCCCCCCCCCCCCCCCCCCCCCCCCCCCCCCCCCCCCCCCCCCCCCCCCCCCCCCCCCCCCCCCCCACCCCCCCCCCCCCCCCCCCCCCCCCCCCCCCCCCCCCCCCCCCCCCCCCCCCCCCCCCCCCCCCCCCCCCCCCCCCCCCCCCCCCCCCCCCCCCCCCCCCCCCCCCCCCCCCCCCCCCCCCCCCCCCCCCCCCCCCCCCCCCCCCCCCCCCCCCCCCCCCCCCCCCCCCCCCCCCCCCCCCCCCCCCCCCCCCCCCCCCCCCCCCCCCCCCCCCCCCCCCCCCCCCCCCCCCCCCCCCCCCCCCCCCCCCCCCCCCCCCCCCCCCCCCCCCCCCCCCCCCCCCCCCCCCCCCCCCCCCCCCCCCCCCCCCCCCCCCCCCCCCCCCCCCCCCCCCCCCCCCCCCCCCCCCCCCCCCCCCCCCCCCCCCCCCCCCCCCCCCCCCCCCCCCCCCCCCCCCCCCCCCCCCCCCCCCCCCCCCCCCCCCCCCCCCCCCCCCCCCCCCCCCCCCCCCCCCCCCCCCCCCCCCCCCCCCCCCCCCCCCCCCCCCCCCCCCCCCCCCCCCCCCCCCCCCCCCCCCCCCCCCCCCCCCCCCCCCCCCCCCCCCCCCCCCCCCCCCCCCCCCCCCCCCCCCCCCCCCCCCCCCCCCCCCCCCCCCCCCCCCCCCCCCCCCCCCCCCCCCCCCCCCCCCCCCCCCCCCCCCCCCCCCCCCCCCCCCCCCCCCCCCCCCCCCCCCCCCCCCCCCCCCCCCCCCCCCCCCCCCCCCCCCCCCCCCCCCCCCCCCCCCCCCCCCCCCCCCCCCCCCCCCCCCCCCCCCCCCCCCCCCCCCCCCCCCCCCCCCCCCCCCCCCCCCCCCCCCCCCCCCCCCCCCCCCCCCCCCCCCCCCCCCCCCCCCCCCCCCCCCCCCCCCCCCCCCCCCCCCCCCCCCCCCCCCCCCCCCCCCCCCCCCCCCCCCCCCCCCCCCCCCCCCCCCCCCCCCCCCCCCCCCCCCCCCCCCCCCCCCCCCCCCCCCCCCCCCCCCCCCCCCCCCCCCCCCCCCCCCCCCCCCCCCCCCCCCCCCCCCCCCCCCCCCCCCCCCCCCCCCCCCCCCCCCCCCCCCCCCCCCCCCCCCCCCCCCCCCCCCCCCCCCCCCCCCCCCCCCCCCCCCCCCCCCCCCCCCCCCCCCCCCCCCCCCCCCCCCCCCCCCCCCCCCCCCCCCCCCCCCCCCCCCCCCCCCCCCCCCCCCCCCCCCCCCCCCCCCCCCCCCCCCCCCCCCCCCCCCCCCCCCCCCCCCCCCCCCCCCCCCCCCCCCCCCCCCCCCCCCCCCCCCCCCCCCCCCCCCCCCCCCCCCCCCCCCCCCCCCCCCCCCCCCCCCCCCCCCCCCCCCCCCCCCCCCCCCCCCCCCCCCCCCCCCCCCCCCCCCCCCCCCCCCCCCCCCCCCCCCCCCCCCCCCCCCCCCCCCCCCCCCCCCCCCCCCCCCCCCCCCCCCCCCCCCCCCCCCCCCCCCCCCCCCCCCCCCCCCCCCCCCCCCCCCCCCCCCCCCCCCCCCCCCCCCCCCCCCCCCCCCCCCCCCCCCCCCCCCCCCCCCCCCCCCCCCCCCCCCCCCCCCCCCCCCCCCCCCCCCCCCCCCCCCCCCCCCCCCCCCCCCCCCCCCCCCCCCCCCCCCCCCCCCCCCCCCCCCCCCCCCCCCCCCCCCCCCCCCCCCCCCCCCCCCCCCCCCCCCCCCCCCCCCCCCCCCCCCCCCCCCCCCCCCCCCCCCCCCCCCCCCCCCCCCCCCCCCCCCCCCCCCCCCCCCCCCCCCCCCCCCCCCCCCCCCCCCCCCCCCCCCCCCCCCCCCCCCCCCCCCCCCCCCCCCCCCCCCCCCCCCCCCCCCCCCCCCCCCCCCCCCCCCCCCCCCCCCCCCCCCCCCCCCCCCCCCCCCCCCCCCCCCCCCCCCCCCCCCCCCCCCCCCCCCCCCCCCCCCCCCCCCCCCCCCCCCCCCCCCCCCCCCCCCCCCCCCCCCCCCCCCCCCCCCCCCCCCCCCCCCCCCCCCCCCCCCCCCCCCCCCCCCCCCCCCCCCCCCCCTCCCCCCCCCCCCCCCCCCCCCCCCCCCCCCCCCCCCCCCCCCCCCCCCCCCCCCCCCCCCCCCCCCCCCCCCCCCCCCCCCCCCCCCCCCCCCCCCCCCCCCCCCCCCCCCCCCCCCCCCCCCCCCCCCCCCCCCCCCCCCCCCCCCCCCCCCCCCCCCCCCCCCCCCCCCCCCCCCCCCCCCCCCCCCCCCCCCCCCCCCCCCCCCCCCCCCCCCCCCCCCCCCCCCCCCCCCCCCCCCCCCCCCCCCCCCCCCCCCCCCCCCCCCCCCCCCCCCCCCCCCCCCCCCCCCCCCCCCCCCCCCCCCCCCCCCCCCCCCCCCCCCCCCCCCCCCCCCCCCCCCCCCCCCCCCCCCCCCCCCCCCCCCCCCCCCCCCCCCCCCCCCCCCCCCCCCCCCCCCCCCCCCCCCCCCCCCCCCCCCCCCCCCCCCCCCCCCCCCCCCCCCCCCCCCCCCCCCCCCCCCCCCCCCCCCCCCCCCCCCCCCCCCCCCCCACCCCCCCCCCCCCCCCCCCCCCCCCCCCCCCCCCCCCCCCCCCCCCCCCCCCCCCCCCCCCCCCCCCCCCCCCCCCCCCCCCCCCCCCCCCCCCCCCCCCCCCCCCCCCCCCCCCCCCCCCCCCCCCCCCCCCCCCCCCCCCCCCCCCCCCCCCCCCCCCCCCCCCCCCCCCCCCCCCCCCCCCCCCCCCCCCCCCCCCCCCCCCCCCCCCCCCCCCCCCCCCCCCCCCCCCCCCCCCCCCCCCCCCCCCCCCCCCCCCCCCCCCCCCCCCCCCCCCCCCCCCCCCCCCCCCCCCCCCCCCCCCCCCCCCCCCCCCCCCCCCCCCCCCCCCCCCCCCCCCCCCCCCCCCCCCCCCCCCCCCCCCCCCCCCCCCCCCCCCCCCCCCCCCCCCCCCCCCCCCCCCCCCCCCCCCCCCCCCCCCCCCCCCCCCCCCCCCCCCCCCCCCCCCCCCCCCCCCCCCCCCCCCCCCCCCCCCCCCCCCCCCCCCCCCCCCCCCCCCCCCCCCCCCCCCCCCCCCCCCCCCCCCCCCCCCCCCCCCCCCCCCCCCCCCCCCCCCCCCCCCCCCCCCCCCCCCCCCCCCCCCCCCCCCCCCCCCCCCCCCCCCCCCCCCCCCCCCCCCCCCCCCCCCCCCCCCCCCCCCCCCCCCCCCCCCCCCCCCCCCCCCCCCCCCCCCCCCCCCCCCCCCCCCCCCCCCCCCCCCCCCCCCCCCCCCCCCCCCCCCCCCCCCCCCCCCCCCCCCCCCCCCCCCCCCCCCCCCCCCCCCCCCCCCCCCCCCCCCCCCCCCCCCCCCCCCCCCCCCCCCCCCCCCCCCCCCCCCCCCCCCCCCCCCCCCCCCCCCCCCCCCCCCCCCCCCCCCCCCCCCCCCCCCCCCCCCCCCCCCCCCCCCCCCCCCCCCCCCCCCCCCCCCCCCCCCCCCCCCCCCCCCCCCCCCCCCCCCCCCCCCCCCCCCCCCCCCCCCCCCCCCCCCCCCCCCCCCCCCCCCCCCCCCCCCCCCCCCCCCCCCCCCCCCCCCCCCCCCCCCCCCCCCCCCCCCCCCCCCCCCCCCCCCCCCCCCCCCCCCCCCCCCCCCCCCCCCCCCCCCCCCCCCCCCCCCCCCCCCCCCCCCCCCCCCCCCCCCCCCCCCCCCCCCCCCCCCCCCCCCCCCCCCCCCCCCCCCCCCCCCCCCCCCCCCCCCCCCCCCCCCCCCCCCCCCCCCCCCCCCCCCCCCCCCCCCCCCCCCCCCCCCCCCCCCCCCCCCCCCCCCCCCCCCCCCCCCCCCCCCCCCCCCCCCCCCCCCCCCCCCCCCCCCCCCCCCCCCCCCCCCCCCCCCCCCCCCCCCCCCCCCCCCCCCCCCCCCCCCCCCCCCCCCCCCCCCCCCCCCCCCCCCCCCCCCCCCCCCCCCCCCCCCCCCCCCCCCCCCCCCCCCCCCCCCCCCCCCCCCCCCCCCCCCCCCCCCCCCCCCCCCCCCCCCCCCCCCCCCCCCCCCCCCCCCCCCCCCCCCCCCCCCCCCCCCCCCCCCCCCCCCCCCCCCCCCCCCCCCCCCCCCCCCCCCCCCCCCCCCCCCCCCCCCCCCCCCCCCCCCCCCCCCCCCCCCCCCCCCCCCCCCCCCCCCCCCCCCCCCCCCCCCCCCCCCCCCCCCCCCCCCCCCCCCCCCCCCCCCCCCCCCCCCCCCCCCCCCCCCCCCCCCCCCCCCCCCCCCCCCCCCCCCCCCCCCCCCCCCCCCCCCCCCCCCCCCCCCCCCCCCCCCCCCCCCCCCCCCCCCCCCCCCCCCCCCCCCCCCCCCCCCCCCCCCCCCCCCCCCCCCCCCCCCCCCCCCCCCCCCCCCCCCCCCCCCCCCCCCCCCCCCCCCCCCCCCCCCCCCCCCCCCCCCCCCCCCCCCCCCCCCCCCCCCCCCCCCCCCCCCCCCCCCCCCCCCCCCCCCCCCCCCCCCCCCCCCCCCCCCCCCCCCCCCCCCCCCCCCCCCCCCCCCCCCCCCCCCCCCCCCCCCCCCCCCCCCCCCCCCCCCCCCCCCCCCCCCCCCCCCCCCCCCCCCCCCCCCCCCCCCCCCCCCCCCCCCCCCCCCCCCCCCCCCCCCCCCCCCCCCCCCCCCCCCCCCCCCCCCCCCCCCCCCCCCCCCCCCCCCCCCCCCCCCCCCCCCCCCCCCCCCCCCCCCCCCCCCCCCCCCCCCCCCCCCCCCCCCCCCCCCCCCCCCCCCCCCCCCCCCCCCCCCCCCCCCCCCCCCCCCCCCCCCCCCCCCCCCCCCCCCCCCCCCCCCCCCCCCCCCCCCCCCCCCCCCCCCCCCCCCCCCCCCCCCCCCCCCCCCCCCCCCCCCCCCCCCCCCCCCCCCCCCCCCCCCCCCCCCCCCCCCCCCCCCCCCCCCCCCCCCCCCCCCCCCCCCCCCCCCCCCCCCCCCCCCCCCCCCCCCCCCCCCCCCCCCCCCCCCCCCCCCCCCCCCCCCCCCCCCCCCCCCCCCCCCCCCCCCCCCCCCCCCCCCCCCCCCCCCCCCCCCCCCCCCCCCCCCCCCCCCCCCCCCCCCCCCCCCCCCCCCCCCCCCCCCCCCCCCCCCCCCCCCCCCCCCCCCCCCCCCCCCCCCCCCCCCCCCCCCCCCCCCCCCCCCCCCCCCCCCCCCCCCCCCCCCCCCCCCCCCCCCCCCCCCCCCCCCCCCCCCCCCCCCCCCCCCCCCCCCCCCCCCCCCCCCCCCCCCCCCCCCCCCCCCCCCCCCCCCCCCCCCCCCCCCCCCCCCCCCCCCCCCCCCCCCCCCCCCCCCCCCCCCCCCCCCCCCCCCCCCCCCCCCCCCCCCCCCCCCCCCCCCCCCCCCCCCCCCCCCCCCCCCCCCCCCCCCCCCCCCCCCCCCCCCCCCCCCCCCCCCCCCCCCCCCCCCCCCCCCCCCCCCCCCCCCCCCCCCCCCCCCCCCCCCCCCCCCCCCCCCCCCCCCCCCCCCCCCCCCCCCCCCCCCCCCCCCCCCCCCCCCCCCCCCCCCCCCCCCCCCCCCCCCCCCCCCCCCCCCCCCCCCCCCCCCCCCCCCCCCCCCCCCCCCCCCCCCCCCCCCCCCCCCCCCCCCCCCCCCCCCCCCCCCCCCCCCCCCCCCCCCCCCCCCCCCCCCCCCCCCCCCCCCCCCCCCCCCCCCCCCCCCCCCCCCCCCCCCCCCCCCCCCCCCCCCCCCCCCCCCCCCCCCCCCCCCCCCCCCCCCCCCCCCCCCCCCCCCCCCCCCCCCCCCCCCCCCCCCCCCCCCCCCCCCCCCCCCCCCCCCCCCCCCCCCCCCCCCCCCCCCCCCCCCCCCCCCCCCCCCCCCCCCCCCCCCCCCCCCCCCCCCCCCCCCCCCCCCCCCCCCCCCCCCCCCCCCCCCCCCCCCCCCCCCCCCCCCCCCCCCCCCCCCCCCCCCCCCCCCCCCCCCCCCCCCCCCCCCCCCCCCCCCCCCCCCCCCCCCCCCCCCCCCCCCCCCCCCCCCCCCCCCCCCCCCCCCCCCCCCCCCCCCCCCCCCCCCCCCCCCCCCCCCCCCCCCCCCCCCCCCCCCCCCCCCCCCCCCCCCCCCCCCCCCCCCCCCCCCCCCCCCCCCCCCCCCCCCCCCCCCCCCCCCCCCCCCCCCCCCCCCCCCCCCCCCCCCCCCCCCCCCCCCCCCCCCCCCCCCCCCCCCCCCCCCCCCCCCCCCCCCCCCCCCCCCCCCCCCCCCCCCCCCCCCCCCCCCCCCCCCCCCCCCCCCCCCCCCCCCCCCCCCCCCCCCCCCCCCCCCCCCCCCCCCCCCCCCCCCCCCCCCCCCCCCCCCCCCCCCCCCCCCCCCCCCCCCCCCCCCCCCCCCCCCCCCCCCCCCCCCCCCCCCCCCCCCCCCCCCCCCCCCCCCCCCCCCCCCCCCCCCCCCCCCCCCCCCCCCCCCCCCCCCCCCCCCCCCCCCCCCCCCCCCCCCCCCCCCCCCCCCCCCCCCCCCCCCCCCCCCCCCCCCCCCCCCCCCCCCCCCCCCCCCCCCCCCCCCCCCCCCCCCCCCCCCCCCCCCCCCCCCCCCCCCCCCCCCCCCCCCCCCCCCCCCCCCCCCCCCCCCCCCCCCCCCCCCCCCCCCCCCCCCCCCCCCCCCCCCCCCCCCCCCCCCCCCCCCCCCCCCCCCCCCCCCCCCCCCCCCCCCCCCCCCCCCCCCCCCCCCCCCCCCCCCCCCCCCCCCCCCCCCCCCCCCCCCCCCCCCCCCCCCCCCCCCCCCCCCCCCCCCCCCCCCCCCCCCCCCCCCCCCCCCCCCCCCCCCCCCCCCCCCCCCCCCCCCCCCCCCCCCCCCCCCCCCCCCCCCCCCCCCCCCCCCCCCCCCCCCCCCCCCCCCCCCCCCCCCCCCCCCCCCCCCCCCCCCCCCCCCCCCCCCCCCCCCCCCCCCCCCCCCCCCCCCCCCCCCCCCCCCCCCCCCCCCCCCCCCCCCCCCCCCCCCCCCCCCCCCCCCCCCCCCCCCCCCCCCCCCCCCCCCCCCCCCCCCCCCCCCCCCCCCCCCCCCCCCCCCCCCCCCCCCCCCCCCCCCCCCCCCCCCCCCCCCCCCCCCCCCCCCCCCCCCCCCCCCCCCCCCCCCCCCCCCCCCCCCCCCCCCCCCCCCCCCCCCCCCCCCCCCCCCCCCCCCCCCCCCCCCCCCCCCCCCCCCCCCCCCCCCCCCCCCCCCCCCCCCCCCCCCCCCCCCCCCCCCCCCCCCCCCCCCCCCCCCCCCCCCCCCCCCCCCCCCCCCCCCCCCCCCCCCCCCCCCCCCCCCCCCCCCCCCCCCCCCCCCCCCCCCCCCCCCCCCCCCCCCCCCCCCCCCCCCCCCCCCCCCCCCCCCCCCCCCCCCCCCCCCCCCCCCCCCCCCCCCCCCCCCCCCCCCCCCCCCCCCCCCCCCCCCCCCCCCCCCCCCCCCCCCCCCCCCCCCCCCCCCCCCCCCCCCCCCCCCCCCCCCCCCCCCCCCCCCCCCCCCCCCCCCCCCCCCCCCCCCCCCCCCCCCCCCCCCCCCCCCCCCCCCCCCCCCCCCCCCCCCCCCCCCCCCCCCCCCCCCCCCCCCCCCCCCCCCCCCCCCCCCCCCCCCCCCCCCCCCCCCCCCCCCCCCCCCCCCCCCCCCCCCCCCCCCCCCCCCCCCCCCCCCCCCCCCCCCCCCCCCCCCCCCCCCCCCCCCCCCCCCCCCCCCCCCCCCCCCCCCCCCCCCCCCCCCCCCCCCCCCCCCCCCCCCCCCCCCCCCCCCCCCCCCCCCCCCCCCCCCCCCCCCCCCCCCCCCCCCCCCCCCCCCCCCCCCCCCCCCCCCCCCCCCCCCCCCCCCCCCCCCCCCCCCCCCCCCCCCCCCCCCCCCCCCCCCCCCCCCCCCCCCCCCCCCCCCCCCCCCCCCCCCCCCCCCCCCCCCCCCCCCCCCCCCCCCCCCCCCCCCCCCCCCCCCCCCCCCCCCCCCCCCCCCCCCCCCCCCCCCCCCCCCCCCCCCCCCCCCCCCCCCCCCCCCCCCCCCCCCCCCCCCCCCCCCCCCCCCCCCCCCCCCCCCCCCCCCCCCCCCCCCCCCCCCCCCCCCCCCCCCCCCCCCCCCCCCCCCCCCCCCCCCCCCCCCCCCCCCCCCCCCCCCCCCCCCCCCCCCCCCCCCCCCCCCCCCCCCCCCCCCCCCCCCCCCCCCCCCCCCCCCCCCCCCCCCCCCCCCCCCCCCCCCCCCCCCCCCCCCCCCCCCCCCCCCCCCCCCCCCCCCCCCCCCCCCCCCCCCCCCCCCCCCCCCCCCCCCCCCCCCCCCCCCCCCCCCCCCCCCCCCCCCCCCCCCCCCCCCCCCCCCCCCCCCCCCCCCCCCCCCCCCCCCCCCCCCCCCCCCCCCCCCCCCCCCCCCCCCCCCCCCCCCCCCCCCCCCCCCCCCCCCCCCCCCCCCCCCCCCCCCCCCCCCCCCCCCCCCCCCCCCCCCCCCCCCCCCCCCCCCCCCCCCCCCCCCCCCCCCCCCCCCCCCCCCCCCCCCCCCCCCCCCCCCCCCCCACCCCCCCCCCCCCCCCCCCCCCCCCCCCCCCCCCCCCCCCCCCCCCCCCCCCCCCCCCCCCCCCCCCCCCCCCCCCCCCCCCCCCCCCCCCCCCCCCCCCCCCCCCCCCCCCCCCCCCCCCCCCCCCCCCCCCCCCCCCCCCCCCCCCCCCCCCCCCCCCCCCCCCCCCCCCCCCCCCCCCCCCCCCCCCCCCCCCCCCCCCCCCCCCCCCCCCCCCCCCCCCCCCCCCCCCCCCCCCCCCCCCCCCCCCCCCCCCCCCCCCCCCCCCCCCCCCCCCCCCCCCCCCCCCCCCCCCCCCCCCCCCCCCCCCCCCCCCCCCCCCCCCCCCCCCCCCCCCCCCCCCCCCCCCCCCCCCCCCCCCCCCCCCCCCCCCCCCCCCCCCCCCCCCCCCCCCCCCCCCCCCCCCCCCCCCCCCCCCCCCCCCCCCCCCCCCCCCCCCCCCCCCCCCCCCCCCCCCCCCCCCCCCCCCCCCCCCCCCCCCCCCCCCCCCCCCCCCCCCCCCCCCCCCCCCCCCCCCCCCCCCCCCCCCCCCCCCCCCCCCCCCCCCCCCCCCCCCCCCCCCCCCCCCCCCCCCCCCCCCCCCCCCCCCCCCCCCCCCCCCCCCCCCCCCCCCCCCCCCCCCCCCCCCCCCCCCCCCCCCCCCCCCCCCCCCCCCCCCCCCCCCCCCCCCCCCCCCCCCCCCCCCCCCCCCCCCCCCCCCCCCCCCCCCCCCCCCCCCCCCCCCCCCCCCCCCCCCCCCCCCCCCCCCCCCCCCCCCCCCCCCCCCCCCCCCCCCCCCCCCCCCCCCCCCCCCCCCCCCCCCCCCCCCCCCCCCCCCCCCCCCCCCCCCCCCCCCCCCCCCCCCCCCCCCCCCCCCCCCCCCCCCCCCCCCCCCCCCCCCCCCCCCCCCCCCCCCCCCCCCCCCCCCCCCCCCCCCCCCCCCCCCCCCCCCCCCCCCCCCCCCCCCCCCCCCCCCCCCCCCCCCCCCCCCCCCCCCCCCCCCCCCCCCCCCCCCCCCCCCCCCCCCCCCCCCCCCCCCCCCCCCCCCCCCCCCCCCCCCCCCCCCCCCCCCCCCCCCCCCCCCCCCCCCCCCCCCCCCCCCCCCCCCCCCCCCCCCCCCCCCCCCCCCCCCCCCCCCCCCCCCCCCCCCCCCCCCCCCCCCCCCCCCCCCCCCCCCCCCCCCCCCCCCCCCCCCCCCCCCCCCCCCCCCCCCCCCCCCCCCCCCCCCCCCCCCCCCCCCCCCCCCCCCCCCCCCCCCCCCCCCCCCCCCCCCCCCCCCCCCCCCCCCCCCCCCCCCCCCCCCCCCCCCCCCCCCCCCCCCCCCCCCCCCCCCCCCCCCCCCCCCCCCCCCCCCCCCCCCCCCCCCCCCCCCCCCCCCCCCCCCCCCCCCCCCCCCCCCCCCCCCCCCCCCCCCCCCCCCCCCCCCCCCCCCCCCCCCCCCCCCCCCCCCCCCCCCCCCCCCCCCCCCCCCCCCCCCCCCCCCCCCCCCCCCCCCCCCCCCCCCCCCCCCCCCCCCCCCCCCCCCCCCCCCCCCCCCCCCCCCCCCCCCCCCCCCCCCCCCCCCCCCCCCCCCCCCCCCCCCCCCCCCCCCCCCCCCCCCCCCCCCCCCCCCCCCCCCCCCCCCCCCCCCCCCCCCCCCCCCCCCCCCCCCCCCCCCCCCCCCCCCCCCCCCCCCCCCCCCCCCCCCCCCCCCCCCCCCCCCCCCCCCCCCCCCCCCCCCCCCCCCCCCCCCCCCCCCCCCCCCCCCCCCCCCCCCCCCCCCCCCCCCCCCCCCCCCCCCCCCCCCCCCCCCCCCCCCCCCCCCCCCCCCCCCCCCCCCCCCCCCCCCCCCCCCCCCCCCCCCCCCCCCCCCCCCCCCCCCCCCCCCCCCCCCCCCCCCCCCCCCCCCCCCCCCCCCCCCCCCCCCCCCCCCCCCCCCCCCCCCCCCCCCCCCCCCCCCCCCCCCCCCCCCCCCCCCCCCCCCCCCCCCCCCCCCCCCCCCCCCCCCCCCCCCCCCCCCCCCCCCCCCCCCCCCCCCCCCCCCCCCCCCCCCCCCCCCCCCCCCCCCCCCCCCCCCCCCCCCCCCCCCCCCCCCCCCCCCCCCCCCCCCCCCCCCCCCCCCCCCCCCCCCCCCCCCCCCCCCCCCCCCCCCCCCCCCCCCCCCCCCCCCCCCCCCCCCCCCCCCCCCCCCCCCCCCCCCCCCCCCCCCCCCCCCCCCCCCCCCCCCCCCCCCCCCCCCCCCCCCCCCCCCCCCCCCCCCCCCCCCCCCCCCCCCCCCCCCCCCCCCCCCCCCCCCCCCCCCCCCCCCCCCCCCCCCCCCCCCCCCCCCCCCCCCCCCCCCCCCCCCCCCCCCCCCCCCCCCCCCCCCCCCCCCCCCCCCCCCCCCCCCCCCCCCCCCCCCCCCCCCCCCCCCCCCCCCCCCCCCCCCCCCCCCCCCCCCCCCCCCCCCCCCCCCCCCCCCCCCCCCCCCCCCCCCCCCCCCCCCCCCCCCCCCCCCCCCCCCCCCCCCCCCCCCCCCCCCCCCCCCCCCCCCCCCCCCCCCCCCCCCCCCCCCCCCCCCCCCCCCCCCCCCCCCCCCCCCCCCCCCCCCCCCCCCCCCCCCCCCCCCCCCCCCCCCCCCCCCCCCCCCCCCCCCCCCCCCCCCCCCCCCCCCCCCCCCCCCCCCCCCCCCCCCCCCCCCCCCCCCCCCCCCCCCCCCCCCCCCCCCCCCCCCCCCCCCCCCCCCCCCCCCCCCCCCCCCCCCCCCCCCCCCCCCCCCCCCCCCCCCCCCCCCCCCCCCCCCCCCCCCCCCCCCCCCCCCCCCCCCCCCCCCCCCCCCCCCCCCCCCCCCCCCCCCCCCCCCCCCCCCCCCCCCCCCCCCCCCCCCCCCCCCCCCCCCCCCCCCCCCCCCCCCCCCCCCCCCCCCCCCCCCCCCCCCCCCCCCCCCCCCCCCCCCCCCCCCCCCCCCCCCCCCCCCCCCCCCCCCCCCCCCCCCCCCCCCCCCCCCCCCCCCCCCCCCCCCCCCCCCCCCCCCCCCCCCCCCCCCCCCCCCCCCCCCCCCCCCCCCCCCCCCCCCCCCCCCCCCCCCCCCCCCCCCCCCCCCCCCCCCCCCCCCCCCCCCCCCCCCCCCCCCCCCCCCCCCCCCCCCCCCCCCCCCCCCCCCCCCCCCCCCCCCCCCCCCCCCCCCCCCCCCCCCCCCCCCCCCCCCCCCCCCCCCCCCCCCCCCCCCCCCCCCCCCCCCCCCCCCCCCCCCCCCCCCCCCCCCCCCCCCCCCCCCCCCCCCCCCCCCCCCCCCCCCCCCCCCCCCCCCCCCCCCCCCCCCCCCCCCCCCCCCCCCCCCCCCCCCCCCCCCCCCCCCCCCCCCCCCCCCCCCCCCCCCCCCCCCCCCCCCCCCCCCCCCCCCCCCCCCCCCCCCCCCCCCCCCCCCCCCCCCCCCCCCCCCCCCCCCCCCCCCCCCCCCCCCCCCCCCCCCCCCCCCCCCCCCCCCCCCCCCCCCCCCCCCCCCCCCCCCCCCCCCCCCCCCCCCCCCCCCCCCCCCCCCCCCCCCCCCCCCCCCCCCCCCCCCCCCCCCCCCCCCCCCCCCCCCCCCCCCCCCCCCCCCCCCCCCCCCCCCCCCCCCCCCCCCCCCCCCCCCCCCCCCCCCCCCCCCCCCCCCCCCCCCCCCCCCCCCCCCCCCCCCCCCCCCCCCCCCCCCCCCCCCCCCCCCCCCCCCCCCCCCCCCCCCCCCCCCCCCCCCCCCCCCCCCCCCCCCCCCCCCCCCCCCCCCCCCCCCCCCCCCCCCCCCCCCCCCCCCCCCCCCCCCCCCCCCCCCCCCCCCCCCCCCCCCCCCCCCCCCCCCCCCCCCCCCCCCCCCCCCCCCCCCCCCCCCCCCCCCCCCCCCCCCCCCCCCCCCCCCCCCCCCCCCCCCCCCCCCCCCCCCCCCCCCCCCCCCCCCCCCCCCCCCCCCCCCCCCCCCCCCCCCCCCCCCCCCCCCCCCCCCCCCCCCCCCCCCCCCCCCACCCCCCCCCCCCCCCCCCCCCCCCCCCCCCCCCCCCCCCCCCCCCCCCCCCCCCCCCCCCCCCCCCCCCCCCCCCCCCCCCCCCCCCCCCCCCCCCCCCCCCCCCCCCCCCCCCCCCCCCCCCCCCCCCCCCCCCCCCCCCCCCCCCCCCCCCCCCCCCCCCCCCCCCCCCCCCCCCCCCCCCCCCCCCCCCCCCCCCCCCCCCCCCCCCCCCCCCCCCCCCCCCCCCCCCCCCCCCCCCCCCCCCCCCCCCCCCCCCCCCCCCCCCCCCCCCCCCCCCCCCCCCCCCCCCCCCCCCCCCCCCCCCCCCCCCCCCCCCCCCCCCCCCCCCCCCCCCCCCCCCCCCCCCCCCCCCCCCCCCCCCCCCCCCCCCCCCCCCCCCCCCCCCCCCCCCCCCCCCCCCCCCCCCCCCCCCCCCCCCCCCCCCCCCCCCCCCCCCCCCCCCCCCCCCCCCCCCCCCCCCCCCCCCCCCCCCCCCCCCCCCCCCCCCCCCCCCCCCCCCCCCCCCCCCCCCCCCCCCCCCCCCCCCCCCCCCCCCCCCCCCCCCCCCCCCCCCCCCCCCCCCCCCCCCCCCCCCCCCCCCCCCCCCCCCCCCCCCCCCCCCCCCCCCCCCCCCCCCCCCCCCCCCCCCCCCCCCCCCCCCCCCCCCCCCCCCCCCCCCCCCCCCCCCCCCCCCCCCCCCCCCCCCCCCCCCCCCCCCCCCCCCCCCCCCCCCCCCCCCCCCCCCCCCCCCCCCCCCCCCCCCCCCCCCCCCCCCCCCCCCCCCCCCCCCCCCCCCCCCCCCCCCCCCCCCCCCCCCCCCCCCCCCCCCCCCCCCCCCCCCCCCCCCCCCCCCCCCCCCCCCCCCCCCCCCCCCCCCCCCCCCCCCCCCCCCCCCCCCCCCCCCCCCCCCCCCCCCCCCCCCCCCCCCCCCCCCCCCCCCCCCCCCCCCCCCCCCCCCCCCCCCCCCCCCCCCCCCCCCCCCCCCCCCCCCCCCCCCCCCCCCACCCCCCCCCCCCCCCCCCCCCCCCCCCCCCCCCCCCCCCCCCCCCCCCCCCCCCCCCCCCCCCCCCCCCCCCCCCCCCCCCCCCCCCCCCCCCCCCCCCCCCCCCCCCCCCCCCCCCCCCCCCCCCCCCCCCCCCCCCCCCCCCCCCCCCCCCCCCCCCCCCCCCCCCCCCCCCCCCCCCCCCCCCCCCCCCCCCCCCCCCCCCCCCCCCCCCCCCCCCCCCCCCCCCCCCCCCCCCCCCCCCCCCCCCCCCCCCCCCCCCCCCCCCCCCCCCCCCCCCCCCCCCCCCCCCCCCCCCCCCCCCCCCCCCCCCCCCCCCCCCCCCCCCCCCCCCCCCCCCCCCCCCCCCCCCCCCCCCCCCCCCCCCCCCCCCCCCCCCCCCCCCCCCCCCCCCCCCCCCCCCCCCCCCCCCCCCCCCCCCCCCCCCCCCCCCCCCCCCCCCCCCCCCCCCCCCCCCCCCCCCCCCCCCCCCCCCCCCCCCCCCCCCCCCCCCCCCCCCCCCCCCCCCCCCCCCCCCCCCCCCCCCCCCCCCCCCCCCCCCCCCCCCCCCCCCCCCCCCCCCCCCCCCCCCCCCCCCCCCCCCCCCCCCCCCCCCCCCCCCCCCCCCCCCCCCCCCCCCCCCCCCCCCCCCCCCCCCCCCCCCCCCCCCCCCCCCCCCCCCCCCCCCCCCCCCCCCCCCCCCCCCCCCCCCCCCCCCCCCCCCCCCCCCCCCCCCCCCCCCCCCCCCCCCCCCCCCCCCCCCCCCCCCCCCCCCCCCCCCCCCCCCCCCCCCCCCCCCCCCCCCCCCCCCCCCCCCCCCCCCCCCCCCCCCCCCCCCCCCCCCCCCCCCCCCCCCCCCCCCCCCCCCCCCCCCCCCCCCCCCCCCCCCCCCCCCCCCCCCCCCCCCCCCCCCCCCCCCCCCCCCCCCCCCCCCCCCCCCCCCCCCCCCCCCCCCCCCCCCCCCCCCCCCCCCCCCCCCCCCCCCCCCCCCCCCCCCCCCCCCCCCCCCCCCCCCCCCCCCCCCCCCCCCCCCCCCCCCCCCCCCCCCCCCCCCCCCCCCCCCCCCCCCCCCCCCCCCCCCCCCCCCCCCCCCCCCCCCCCCCCCCCCCCCCCCCCCCCCCCCCCCCCCCCCCCCCCCCCCCCCCCCCCCCCCCCCCCCCCCCCCCCCCCCCCCCCCCCCCCCCCCCCCCCCCCCCCCCCCCCCCCCCCCCCCCCCCCCCCCCCCCCCCCCCCCCCCCCCCCCCCCCCCCCCCCCCCCCCCCCCCCCCCCCCCCCCCCCCCCCCCCCCCCCCCCCCCCCCCCCCCCCCCCCCCCCCCCCCCCCCCCCCCCCCCCCCCCCCCCCCCCCCCCCCCCCCCCCCCCCCCCCCCCCCCCCCCCCCCCCCCCCCCCCCCCCCCCCCCCCCCCCCCCCCCCCCCCCCCCCCCCCCCCCCCCCCCCCCCCCCCCCCCCCCCCCCCCCCCCCCCCCCCCCCCCCCCCCCCCCCCCCCCCCCCCCCCCCCCCCCCCCCCCCCCCCCCCCCCCCCCCCCCCCCCCCCCCCCCCCCCCCCCCCCCCCCCCCCCCCCCCCCCCCCCCCCCCCCCCCCCCCCCCCCCCCCCCCCCCCCCCCCCCCCCCCCCCCCCCCCCCCCCCCCCCCCCCCCCCCCCCCCCCCCCCCCCCCCCCCCCCCCCCCCCCCCCCCCCCCCCCCCCCCCCCCCCCCCCCCCCCCCCCCCCCCCCCCCCCCCCCCCCCCCCCCCCCCCCCCCCCCCCCCCCCCCCCCCCCCCCCCCCCCCCCCCCCCCCCCCCCCCCCCCCCCCCCCCCCCCCCCCCCCCCCCCCCCCCCCCCCCCCCCCCCCCCCCCCCCCCCCCCCCCCCCCCCCCCCCCCCCCCCCCCCCCCCCCCCCCCCCCCCCCCCCCCCCCCCCCCCCCCCCCCCCCCCCCCCCCCCCCCCCCCCCCCCCCCCCCCCCCCCCCCCCCCCCCCCCCCCCCCCCCCCACCCCCCCCCCCCCCCCCCCCCCCCCCCCCCCCCCCCCCCCCCCCCCCCCCCCCCCCCCCCCCCCCCCCCCCCCCCCCCCCCCCCCCCCCCCCCCCCCCCCCCCCCCCCCCCCCCCCCCCCCCCCCCCCCCCCCCCCCCCCCCCCCCCCCCCCCCCCCCCCCCCCCCCCCCCCCCCCCCCCCCCCCCCCCCCCCCCCCCCCCCCCCCCCCCCCCCCCCCCCCCCCCCCCCCCCCCCCCCCCCCCCCCCCCCCCCCCCCCCCCCCCCCCCCCCCCCCCCCCCCCCCCCCCCCCCCCCCCCCCCCCCCCCCCCCCCCCCCCCCCCCCCCCCCCCCCCCCCCCCCCCCCCCCCCCCCCCCCCCCCCCCCCCCCCCCCCCCCCCCCCCCCCCCCCCCCCCCCCCCCCCCCCCCCCCCCCCCCCCCCCCCCCCCCCCCCCCCCCCCCCCCCCCCCCCCCCCCCCCCCCCCCCCCCCCCCCCCCCCCCCCCCCCCCCCCCCCCCCCCCCCCCCCCCCCCCCCCCCCCCCCCCCCCCCCCCCCCCCCCCCCCCCCCCCCCCCCCCCCCCCCCCCCCCCCCCCCCCCCCCCCCCCCCCCCCCCCCCCCCCCCCCCCCCCCCCCCCCCCCCCCCCCCCCCCCCCCCCCCCCCCCCCCCCCCCCCCCCCCCCCCCCCCCCCCCCCCCCCCCCCCCCCCCCCCCCCCCCCCCCCCCCCCCCCCCCCCCCCCCCCCCCCCCCCCCCCCCCCCCCCCCCCCCCCCCCCCCCCCCCCCCCCCCCCCCCCCCCCCCCCCCCCCCCCCCCCCCCCCCCCCCCCCCCCCCCCCCCCCCCCCCCCCCCCCCCCCCCCCCCCCCCCCCCCCCCCCCCCCCCCCCCCCCCCCCCCCCCCCCCCCCCCCCCCCCCCCCCCCCCCCCCCCCCCCCCCCCCCCCCCCCCCCCCCCCCCCCCCCCCCCCCCCCCCCCCCCCCCCCCCCCCCCCCCCCCCCCCCCCCCCCCCCCCCCCCCCCCCCCCCCCCCCCCCCCCCCCCCCCCCCCCCCCCCCCCCCCCCCCCCCCCCCCCCCCCCCCCCCCCCCCCCCCCCCCCCCCCCCCCCCCCCCCCCCCCCCCCCCCCCCCCCCCCCCCCCCCCCCCCCCCCCCCCCCCCCCCCCCCCCCCCCCCCCCCCCCCCCCCCCCCCCCCCCCCCCCCCCCCCCCCCCCCCCCCCCCCCCCCCCCCCCCCCCCCCCCCCCCCCCCCCCCCCCCCCCCCCCCCCCCCCCCCCCCCCCCCCCCCCCCCCCCCCCCCCCCCCCCCCCCCCCCCCCCCCCCCCCCCCCCCCCCCCCCCCCCCCCCCCCCCCCCCCCCCCCCCCCCCCCCCCCCCCCCCCCCCCCCCCCCCCCCCCCCCCCCCCCCCCCCCCCCCCCCCCCCCCCCCCCCCCCCCCCCCCCCCCCCCCCCCCCCCCCCCCCCCCCCCCCCCCCCCCCCCCCCCCCCCCCCCCCCCCCCCCCCCCCCCCCCCCCCCCCCCCCCCCCCCCCCCCCCCCCCCCCCCCCCCCCCCCCCCCCCCCCCCCCCCCCCCCCCCCCCCCCCCCCCCCCCCCCCCCCCCCCCCCCCCCCCCCCCCCCCCCCCCCCCCCCCCCCCCCCCCCCCCCCCCCCCCCCCCCCCCCCCCCCCCCCCCCCCCCCCCCCCCCCCCCCCCCCCCCCCCCCCCCCCCCCCCCCCCCCCCCCCCCCCCCCCCCCCCCCCCCCCCCCCCCCCCCCCCCCCCCCCCCCCCCCCCCCCCCCCCCCCCCCCCCCCCCCCCCCCCCCCCCCCCCCCCCCCCCCCCCCCCCCCCCCCCCCCCCCCCCCCCCCCCCCCCCCCCCCCCCCCCCCCCCCCCCCCCCCCCCCCCCCCCCCCCCCCCCCCCCCCCCCCCCCCCCCCCCCCCCCCCCCCCCCCCCCCCCCCCCCCCCCCCCCCCCCCCCCCCCCCCCCCCCCCCCCCCCCCCCCCCCCCCCCCCCCCCCCCCCCCCCCCCCCCCCCCCCCCCCCCCCCCCCCCCCCCCCCCCCCCCCCCCCCCCCCCCCCCCCCCCCCCCCCCCCCCCCCCCCCCCCCCCCCCCCCCCCCCCCCCCCCCCCCCCCCCCCCCCCCCCCCCCCCCCCCCCCCCCCCCCCCCCCCCCCCCCCCCCCCCCCCCCCCCCCCCCCCCCCCCCCCCCCCCCCCCCCCCCCCCCCCCCCCCCCCCCCCCCCCCCCCCCCCCCCCCCCCCCCCCCCCCCCCCCCCCCCCCCCCCCCCCCCCCCCCCCCCCCCCCCCCCCCCCCCCCCCCCCCCCCCCCCCCCCCCCCCCCCCCCCCCCCCCCCCCCCCCCCCCCCCCCCCCCCCCCCCCCCCCCCCCCCCCCCCCCCCCCCCCCCCCCCCCCCCCCCCCCCCCCCCCCCCCCCCCCCCCCCCCCCCCCCCCCCCCCCCCCCCCCCCCCCCCCCCCCCCCCCCCACCCCCCCCCCCCCCCCCCCCCCCCCCCCCCCCCCCCCCCCCCCCCCCCCCCCCCCCCCCCCCCCCCCCCCCCCCCCCCCCCCCCCCCCCCCCCCCCCCCCCCCCCCCCCCCCCCCCCCCCCCCCCCCCCCCCCCCCCCCCCCCCCCCCCCCCCCCCCCCCCCCCCCCCCCCCCCCCCCCCCCCCCCCCCCCCCCCCCCCCCCCCCCCCCCCCCCCCCCCCCCCCCCCCCCCCCCCCCCCCCCCCCCCCCCCCCCCCCCCCCCCCCCCCCCCCCCCCCCCCCCCCCCCCCCCCCCCCCCCCCCCCCCCCCCCCCCCCCCCCCCCCCCCCCCCCCCCCCCCCCCCCCCCCCCCCCCCCCCCCCCCCCCCCCCCCCCCCCCCCCCCCCCCCCCCCCCCCCCCCCCCCCCCCCCCCCCCCCCCCCCCCCCCCCCCCCCCCCCCCCCCCCCCCCCCCCCCCCCCCCCCCCCCCCCCCCCCCCCCCCCCCCCCCCCCCCCCCCCCCCCCCCCCCCCCCCCCCCCCCCCCCCCCCCCCCCCCCCCCCCCCCCCCCCCCCCCCCCCCCCCCCCCCCCCCCCCCCCCCCCCCCCCCCCCCCCCCCCCCCCCCCCCCCCCCCCCCCCCCCCCCCCCCCCCCCCCCCCCCCCCCCCCCCCCCCCCCCCCCCCCCCCCCCCCCCCCCCCCCCCCCCCCCCCCCCCCCCCCCCCCCCCCCCCCCCCCCCCCCCCCCCCCCCCCCCCCCCCCCCCCCCCCCCCCCCCCCCCCCCCCCCCCCCCCCCCCCCCCCCCCCCCCCCCCCCCCCCCCCCCCCCCCCCCCCCCCCCCCCCCCCCCCCCCCCCCCCCCCCCCCCCCCCCCCCCCCCCCCCCCCCCCCCCCCCCCCCCCCCCCCCCCCCCCCCCCCCCCCCCCCCCCCCCCCCCCCCCCCCCCCCCCCCCCCCCCCCCCCCCCCCCCCCCCCCCCCCCCCCCCCCCCCCCCCCCCCCCCCCCCCCCCCCCCCCCCCCCCCCCCCCCCCCCCCCCCCCCCCCCCCCCCCCCCCCCCCCCCCCCCCCCCCCCCCCCCCCCCCCCCCCCCCCCCCCCCCCCCCCCCCCCCCCCCCCCCCCCCCCCCCCCCCCCCCCCCCCCCCCCCCCCCCCCCCCCCCCCCCCCCCCCCCCCCCCCCCCCCCCCCCCCCCCCCCCCCCCCCCCCCCCCCCCCCCCCCCCCCCCCCCCCCCCCCCCCCCCCCCCCCCCCCCCCCCCCCCCCCCCCCCCCCCCCCCCCCCCCCCCCCCCCCCCCCCCCCCCCCCCCCCCCCCCCCCCCCCCCCCCCCCCCCCCCCCCCCCCCCCCCCCCCCCCCCCCCCCCCCCCCCCCCCCCCCCCCCCCCCCCCCCCCCCCCCCCCCCCCCCCCCCCCCCCCCCCCCCCCCCCCCCCCCCCCCCCCCCCCCCCCCCCCCCCCCCCCCCCCCCCCCCCCCCCCCCCCCCCCCCCCCCCCCCCCCCCCCCCCCCCCCCCCCCCCCCCCCCCCCCCCCCCCCCCCCCCCCCCCCCCCCCCCCCCCCCCCCCCCCCCCCCCCCCCCCCCCCCCCCCCCCCCCCCCCCCCCCCCCCCCCCCCCCCCCCCCCCCCCCCCCCCCCCCCCCCCCCCCCCCCCCCCCCCCCCCCCCCCCCCCCCCCCCCCCCCCCCCCCCCCCCCCCCCCCCCCCCCCCCCCCCCCCCCCCCCCCCCCCCCCCCCCCCCCCCCCCCCCCCCCCCCCCCCCCCCCCCCCCCCCCCCCCCCCCCCCCCCCCCCCCCCCCCCCCCCCCCCCCCCCCCCCCCCCCCCCCCCCCCCCCCCCCCCCCCCCCCCCCCCCCCCCCCCCCCCCCCCCCCCCCCCCCCCCCCCCCCCCCCCCCCCCCCCCCCCCCCCCCCCCCCCCCCCCCCCCCCCCCCCCCCCCCCCCCCCCCCCCCCCCCCCCCCCCCCCCCCCCCCCCCCCCCCCCCCCCCCCCCCCACCCCCCCCCCCCCCCCCCCCCCCCCCCCCCCCCCCCCCCCCCCCCCCCCCCCCCCCCCCCCCCCCCCCCCCCCCCCCCCCCCCCCCCCCCCCCCCCCCCCCCCCCCCCCCCCCCCCCCCCCCCCCCCCCCCCCCCCCCCCCCCCCCCCCCCCCCCCCCCCCCCCCCCCCCCCCCCCCCCCCCCCCCCCCCCCCCCCCCCCCCCCCCCCCCCCCCCCCCCCCCCCCCCCCCCCCCCCCCCCCCCCCCCCCCCCCCCCCCCCCCCCCCCCCCCCCCCCCCCCCCCCCCCCCCCCCCCCCCCCCCCCCCCCCCCCCCCCCCCCCCCCCCCCCCCCCCCCCCCCCCCCCCCCCCCCCCCCCCCCCCCCCCCCCCCCCCCCCCCCCCCCCCCCCCCCCCCCCCCCCCCCCCCCCCCCCCCCCCCCCCCCCCCCCCCCCCCCCCCCCCCCCCCCCCCCCCCCCCCCCCCCCCCCCCCCCCCCCCCCCCCCCCCCCCCCCCCCCCCCCCCCCCCCCCCCCCCCCCCCCCCCCCCCCCCCCCCCCCCCCCCCCCCCCCCCCCCCCCCCCCCCCCCCCCCCCCCCCCCCCCCCCCCCCCCCCCCCCCCCCCCCCCCCCCCCCCCCCCCCCCCCCCCCCCCCCCCCCCCCCCCCCCCCCCCCCCCCCCCCCCCCCCCCCCCCCCCCCCCCCCCCCCCCCCCCCCCCCCCCCCCCCCCCCCCCCCCCCCCCCCCCCCCCCCCCCCCCCCCCCCCCCCCCCCCCCCCCCCCCCCCCCCCCCCCCCCCCCCCCCCCCCCCCCCCCCCCCCCCCCCCCCCCCCCCCCCCCCCCCCCCCCCCCCCCCCCCCCCCCCCCCCCCCCCCCCCCCCCCCCCCCCCCCCCCCCCCCCCCCCCCCCCCCCCCCCCCCCCCCCCCCCCCCCCCCCCCCCCCCCCCCCCCCCCCCCCCCCCCCCCCCCCCCCCCCCCCCCCCCCCCCCCCCCCCCCCCCCCCACCCCCCCCCCCCCCCCCCCCCCCCCCCCCCCCCCCCCCCCCCCCCCCCCCCCCCCCCCCCCCCCCCCCCCCCCCCCCCCCCCCCCCCCCCCCCCCCCCCCCCCCCCCCCCCCCCCCCCCCCCCCCCCCCCCCCCCCCCCCCCCCCCCCCCCCCCCCCCCCCCCCCCCCCCCCCCCCCCCCCCCCCCCCCCCCCCCCCCCCCCCCCCCCCCCCCCCCCCCCCCCCCCCCCCCCCCCCCCCCCCCCCCCCCCCCCCCCCCCCCCCCCCCCCCCCCCCCCCCCCCCCCCCCCCCCCCCCCCCCCCCCCCCCCCCCCCCCCCCCCCCCCCCCCCCCCCCCCCCCCCCCCCCCCCCCCCCCCCCCCCCCCCCCCCCCCCCCCCCCCCCCCCCCCCCCCCCCCCCCCCCCCCCCCCCCCCCCCCCCCCCCCCCCCCCCCCCCCCCCCCCCCCCCCCCCCCCCCCCCCCCCCCCCCCCCCCCCCCCCCCCCCCCCCCCCCCCCCCCCCCCCCCCCCCCCCCCCCCCCCCCCCCCCCCCCCCCCCCCCCCCCCCCCCCCCCCCCCCCCCCCCCCCCCCCCCCCCCCCCCCCCCCCCCCCCCCCCCCCCCCCCCCCCCCCCCCCCCCCCCCCCCCCCCCCCCCCCCCCCCCCCCCCCCCCCCCCCCCCCCCCCCCCCCCCCCCCCCCCCCCCCCCCCCCCCCCCCCCCCCCCCCCCCCCCCCCCCCCCCCCCCCCCCCCCCCCCCCCCCCCCCCCCCCCCCCCCCCCCCCCCCCCCCCCCCCCCCCCCCCCCCCCCCCCCCCCCCCCCCCCCCCCCCCCCCCCCCCCCCCCCCCCCCCCCCCCCCCCCCCCCCCCCCCCCCCCCCCCCCCCCCCCCCCCCCCCCCCCCCCCCCCCCCCCCCCCCCCCCCCCCCCCCCCCCCCCCCCCCCCCCCCCCCCCCCCCCCCCCCCCCCCCCCCCCCCCCCCCCCCCCCCCCCCCCCCCCCCCCCCCCCCCCCCCCCCCCCCCCCCCCCCCCCCCCCCCCCCCCCCCCCCCCCCCCCCCCCCCCCCCCCCCCCCCCCCCCCCCCCCCCCCCCCCCCCCCCCCCCCCCCCCCCCCCCCCCCCCCCCCCCCCCCCCCCCCCCCCCCCCCCCCCCCCCCCCCCCCCCCCCCCCCCCCCCCCCCCCCCCCCCCCCCCCCCCCCCCCCCCCCCCCCCCCCCCCCCCCCCCCCCCCCCCCCCCCCCCCCCCCCCCCCCCCCCCCCCCCCCCCCCCCCCCCCCCCCCCCCCCCCCCCCCCCCCCCCCCCCCCCCCCCCCCCCCCCCCCCCCCCCCCCCCCCCCCCCCCCCCCCCCCCCCCCCCCCCCCCCCCCCCCCCCCCCCCCCCCCCCCCCCCCCCCCCCCCCCCCCCCCCCCCCCCCCCCCCCCCCCCCCCCCCCCCCCCCCCCCCCCCCCCCCCCCCCCCCCCCCCCCCCCCCCCCCCCCCCCCCCCCCCCCCCCCCCCCCCCCCCCCCCCCCCCCCCCCCCCCCCCCCCCCCCCCCCCCCCCCCCCCCCCCCCCCCCCCCCCCCCCCCCCCCCCCCCCCCCCCCCCCCCCCCCCCCCCCCCCCCCCCCCCCCCCCCCCCCCCCCCCCCCCCCCCCCCCCCCCCCCCCCCCCCCCCCCCCCCCCCCCCCCCCCCCCCCCCCCCCCCCCCCCCCCCCCCCCCCCCCCCCCCCCCCCCCCCCCCCCCCCCCCCCCCCCCCCCCCCCCCCCCCCCCCCCCCCCCCCCCCCCCCCCCCCCCCCCCCCCCCCCCCCCCCCCCCCCCCCCCCCCCCCCCCCCCCCCCCCCCCCCCCCCCCCCCCCCCCCCCCCCCCCCCCCCCCCCCCCCCCCCCCCCCCCCCCCCCCCCCCCCCCCCCCCCCCCCCCCCCCCCCCCCCCCCCCCCCCCCCCCCCCCCCCCCCCCCCCCCCCCCCCCCCCCCCCCCCCCCCCCCCCCCCCCCCCCCCCCCCCCCCCCCCCCCCCCCCCCCCCCCCCCCCCCCCCCCCCCCCCCCCCCCCCCCCCCCCCCCCCCCCCCCCCCCCCCCCCCCCCCCCCCCCCCCCCCCCCCCCCCCCCCCCCCCCCCCCCCCCCCCCCCCCCCCCCCCCCCCCCCCCCCCCCCCCCCCCCCCCCCCCCCCCCCCCCCCCCCCCCCCCCCCCCCCCCCCCCCCCCCCCCCCCCCCCCCCCCCCCCCCCCCCCCCCCCCCCCCCCCCCCCCCCCCCCCCCCCCCCCCCCCCCCCCCCCCCCCCCCCCCCCCCCCCCCCCCCCCCCCCCCCCCCCCCCCCCCCCCCCCCCCCCCCCCCCCCCCCCCCCCCCCCCCCCCCCCCCCCCCCCCCCCCCCCCCCCCCCCCCCCCCCCCCCCCCCCCCCCCCCCCCCCCCCCCCCCCCCCCCCCCCCCCCCCCCCCCCCCCCCCCCCCCCCCCCCCCCCCCCCCCCCCCCCCCCCCCCCCCCCCCCCCCCCCCCCCCCCCCCCCCCCCCCCCCCCCCCCCCCCCCCCCCCCCCCCCCCCCCCCCCCCCCCCCCCCCCCCCCCCCCCCCCCCCCCCCCCCCCCCCCCCCCCCCCCCCCCCCCCCCCCCCCCCCCCCCCCCCCCCCCCCCCCCCCCCCCCCCCCCCCCCCCCCCCCCCCCCCCCCCCCCCCCCCCCCCCCCCCCCCCCCCCCCCCCCCCCCCCCCCCCCCCCCCCCCCCCCCCCCCCCCCCCCCCCCCCCCCCCCCCCCCCCCCCCCCCCCCCCCCCCCCCCCCCCCCCCCCCCCCCCCCCCCCCCCCCCCCCCCCCCCCCCCCCCCCCCCCCCCCCCCCCCCCCCCCCCCCCCCCCCCCCCCCCCCCCCCCCCCCCCCCCCCCCCCCCCCCCCCCCCCCCCCCCCCCCCCCCCCCCCCCCCCCCCCCCCCCCCCCCCCCCCCCCCCCCCCCCCCCCCCCCCCCCCCCCCCCCCCCCCCCCCCCCCCCCCCCCCCCCCCCCCCCCCCCCCCCCCCCCCCCCCCCCCCCCCCCCCCCCCCCCCCCCCCCCCCCCCCCCCCCCCCCCCCCCCCCCCCCCCCCCCCCCCCCCCCCCCCCCCCCCCCCCCCCCCCCCCCCCCCCCCCCCCCCCCCCCCCCCCCCCCCCCCCCCCCCCCCCCCCCCCCCCCCCCCCCCCCCCCCCCCCCCCCCCCCCCCCCCCCCCCCCCCCCCCCCCCCCCCCCCCCCCCCCCCCCCCCCCCCCCCCCCCCCCCCCCCCCCCCCCCCCCCCCCCCCCCCCCCCCCCCCCCCCCCCCCCCCCCCCCCCCCCCCCCCCCCCCCCCCCCCCCCCCCCCCCCCCCCCCCCCCCCCCCCCCCCCCCCCCCCCCCCCCCCCCCCCCCCCCCCCCCCCCCCCCCCCCCCCCCCCCCCCCCCCCCCCCCCCCCCCCCCCCCCCCCCCCCCCCCCCCCCCCCCCCCCCCCCCCCCCCCCCCCCCCCCCCCCCCCCCCCCCCCCCCCCCCCCCCCCCCCCCCCCCCCCCCCCCCCCCCCCCCCCCCCCCCCCCCCCCCCCCCCCCCCCCCCCCCCCCCCCCCCCCCCCCCCCCCCCCCCCCCCCCCCCCCCCCCCCCCCCCCCCCCCCCCCCCCCCCCCCCCCCCCCCCCCCCCCCCCCCCCCCCCCCCCCCCCCCCCCCCCCCCCCCCCCCCCCCCCCCCCCCCCCCCCCCCCCCCCCCCCCCCCCCCCCCCCCCCCCCCCCCCCCCCCCCCCCCCCCCCCCCCCCCCCCCCCCCCCCCCCCCCCCCCCCCCCCCCCCCCCCCCCCCCCCCCCCCCCCCCCCCCCCCCCCCCCCCCCCCCCCCCCCCCCCCCCCCCCCCCCCCCCCCCCCCCCCCCCCCCCCCCCCCCCCCCCCCCCCCCCCCCCCCCCCCCCCCCCCCCCCCCCCCCCCCCCCCCCCCCCCCCCCCCCCCCCCCCCCCCCCCCCCCCCCCCCCCCCCCCCCCCCCCCCCCCCCCCCCCCCCCCCCCCCCCCCCCCCCCCCCCCCCCCCCCCCCCCCCCCCCCCCCCCCCCCCCCCCCCCCCCCCCCCCCCCCCCCCCCCCCCCCCCCCCCCCCCCCCCCCCCCCCCCCCCCCCCCCCCCCCCCCCCCCCCCCCCCCCCCCCCCCCCCCCCCCCCCCCCCCCCCCCCCCCCCCCCCCCCCCCCCCCCCCCCCCCCCCCCCCCCCCCCCCCCCCCCCCCCCCCCCCCCCCCCCCCCCCCCCCCCCCCCCCCCCCCCCCCCCCCCCCCCCCCCCCCCCCCCCCCCCCCCCCCCCCCCCCCCCCCCCCCCCCCCCCCCCCCCCCCCCCCCCCCCCCCCCCCCCCCCCCCCCCCCCCCCCCCCCCCCCCCCCCCCCCCCCCCCCCCCCCCCCCCCCCCCCCCCCCCCCCCCCCCCCCCCCCCCCCCCCCCCCCCCCCCCCCCCCCCCCCCCCCCCCCCCCCCCCCCCCCCCCCCCCCCCCCCCCCCCCCCCCCCCCCCCCCCCCCCCCCCCCCCCCCCCCCCCCCCCCCCCCCCCCCCCCCCCCCCCCCCCCCCCCCCCCCCCCCCCCCCCCCCCCCCCCCCCCCCCCCCCCCCCCCCCCCCCCCCCCCCCCCCCCCCCCCCCCCCCCCCCCCCCCCCCCCCCCCCCCCCCCCCCCCCCCCCCCCCCCCCCCCCCCCCCCCCCCCCCCCCCCCCCCCCCCCCCCCCCCCCCCCCCCCCCCCCCCCCCCCCCCCCCCCCCCCCCCCCCCCCCCCCCCCCCCCCCCCCCCCCCCCCCCCCCCCCCCCCCCCCCCCCCCCCCCCCCCCCCCCCCCCCCCCCCCCCCCCCCCCCCCCCCCCCCCCCCCCCCCCCCCCCCCCCCCCCCCCCCCCCCCCCCCCCCCCCCCCCCCCCCCCCCCCCCCCCCCCCCCCCCCCCCCCCCCCCCCCCCCCCCCCCCCCCCCCCCCCCCCCCCCCCCCCCCCCCCCCCCCCCCCCCCCCCCCCCCCCCCCCCCCCCCCCCCCCCCCCCCCCCCCCCCCCCCCCCCCCCCCCCCCCCCCCCCCCCCCCCCCCCCCCCCCCCCCCCCCCCCCCCCCCCCCCCCCCCCCCCCCCCCCCCCCCCCCCCCCCCCCCCCCCCCCCCCCCCCCCCCCCCCCCCCCCCCCCCCCCCCCCCCCCCCCCCCCCCCCCCCCCCCCCCCCCCCCCCCCCCCCCCCCCCCCCCCCCCCCCCCCCCCCCCCCCCCCCCCCCCCCCCCCCCCCCCCCCCCCCCCCCCCCCCCCCCCCCCCCCCCCCCCCCCCCCCCCCCCCCCCCCCCCCCCCCCCCCCCCCCCCCCCCCCCCCCCCCCCCCCCCCCCCCCCCCCCCCCCCCCCCCCCCCCCCCCCCCCCCCCCCCCCCCCCCCCCCCCCCCCCCCCCCCCCCCCCCCCCCCCCCCCCCCCCCCCCCCCCCCCCCCCCCCCCCCCCCCCCCCCCCCCCCCCCCCCCCCCCCCCCCCCCCCCCCCCCCCCCCCCCCCCCCCCCCCCCCCCCCCCCCCCCCCCCCCCCCCCCCCCCCCCCCCCCCCCCCCCCCCCCCCCCCCCCCCCCCCCCCCCCCCCCCCCCCCCCCCCCCCCCCCCCCCCCCCCCCCCCCCCCCCCCCCCCCCCCCCCCCCCCCCCCCCCCCCCCCCCCCCCCCCCCCCCCCCCCCCCCCCCCCCCCCCCCCCCCCCCCCCCCCCCCCCCCCCCCCCCCCCCCCCCCCCCCCCCCCCCCCCCCCCCCCCCCCCCCCCCCCCCCCCCCCCCCCCCCCCCCCCCCCCCCCCCCCCCCCCCCCCCCCCCCCCCCCCCCCCCCCCCCCCCCCCCCCCCCCCCCCCCCCCCCCCCCCCCCCCCCCCCCCCCCCCCCCCCCCCCCCCCCCCCCCCCCCCCCCCCCCCCCCCCCCCCCCCCCCCCCCCCCCCCCCCCCCCCCCCCCCCCCCCCCCCCCCCCCCCCCCCCCCCCCCCCCCCCCCCCCCCCCCCCCCCCCCCCCCCCCCCCCCCCCCCCCCCCCCCCCCCCCCCCCCCCCCCCCCCCCCCCCCCCCCCCCCCCCCCCCCCCCCCCCCCCCCCCCCCCCCCCCCCCCCCCCCCCCCCCCCCCCCCCCCCCCCCCCCCCCCCCCCCCCCCCCCCCCCCCCCCCCCCCCCCCCCCCCCCCCCCCCCCCCCCCCCCCCCCCCCCCCCCCCCCCCCCCCCCCCCCCCCCCCCCCCCCCCCCCCCCCCCCCCCCCCCCCCCCCCCCCCCCCCCCCCCCCCCCCCCCCCCCCCCCCCCCCCCCCCCCCCCCCCCCCCCCCCCCCCCCCCCCCCCCCCCCCCCCCCCCCCCCCCCCCCCCCCCCCCCCCCCCCCCCCCCCCCCCCCCCCCCCCCCCCCCCCCCCCCCCCCCCCCCCCCCCCCCCCCCCCCCCCCCCCCCCCCCCCCCCCCCCCCCCCCCCCCCCCCCCCCCCCCCCCCCCCCCCCCCCCCCCCCCCCCCCCCCCCCCCCCCCCCCCCCCCCCCCCCCCCCCCCCCCCCCCCCCCCCCCCCCCCCCCCCCCCCCCCCCCCCCCCCCCCCCCCCCCCCCCCCCCCCCCCCCCCCCCCCCCCCCCCCCCCCCCCCCCCCCCCCCCCCCCCCCCCCCCCCCCCCCCCCCCCCCCCCCCCCCCCCCCCCCCCCCCCCCCCCCCCCCCCCCCCCCCCCCCCCCCCCCCCCCCCCCCCCCCCCCCCCCCCCCCCCCCCCCCCCCCCCCCCCCCCCCCCCCCCCCCCCCCCCCCCCCCCCCCCCCCCCCCCCCCCCCCCCCCCCCCCCCCCCCCCCCCCCCCCCCCCCCCCCCCCCCCCCCCCCCCCCCCCCCCCCCCCCCCCCCCCCCCCCCCCCCCCCCCCCCCCCCCCCCCCCCCCCCCCCCCCCCCCCCCCCCCCCCCCCCCCCCCCCCCCCCCCCCCCCCCCCCCCCCCCCCCCCCCCCCCCCCCCCCCCCCCCCCCCCCCCCCCCCCCCCCCCCCCCCCCCCCCCCCCCCCCCCCCCCCCCCCCCCCCCCCCCCCCCCCCCCCCCCCCCCCCCCCCCCCCCCCCCCCCCCCCCCCCCCCCCCCCCCCCCCCCCCCCCCCCCCCCCCCCCCCCCCCCCCCCCCCCCCCCCCCCCCCCCCCCCCCCCCCCCCCCCCCCCCCCCCCCCCCCCCCCCCCCCCCCCCCCCCCCCCCCCCCCCCCCCCCCCCCCCCCCCCCCCCCCCCCCCCCCCCCCCCCCCCCCCCCCCCCCCCCCCCCCCCCCCCCCCCCCCCCCCCCCCCCCCCCCCCCCCCCCCCCCCCCCCCCCCCCCCCCCCCCCCCCCCCCCCCCCCCCCCCCCCCCCCCCCCCCCCCCCCCCCCCCCCCCCCCCCCCCCCCCCCCCCCCCCCCCCCCCCCCCCCCCCCCCCCCCCCCCCCCCCCCCCCCCCCCCCCCCCCCCCCCCCCCCCCCCCCCCCCCCCCCCCCCCCCCCCCCCCCCCCCCCCCCCCCCCCCCCCCCCCCCCCCCCCCCCCCCCCCCCCCCCCCCCCCCCCCCCCCCCCCCCCCCCCCCCCCCCCCCCCCCCCCCCCCCCCCCCCCCCCCCCCCCCCCCCCCCCCCCCCCCCCCCCCCCCCCCCCCCCCCCCCCCCCCCCCCCCCCCCCCCCCCCCCCCCCCCCCCCCCCCCCCCCCCCCCCCCCCCCCCCCCCCCCCCCCCCCCCCCCCCCCCCCCCCCCCCCCCCCCCCCCCCCCCCCCCCCCCCCCCCCCCCCCCCCCCCCCCCCCCCCCCCCCCCCCCCCCCCCCCCCCCCCCCCCCCCCCCCCCCCCCCCCCCCCCCCCCCCCCCCCCCCCCCCCCCCCCCCCCCCCCCCCCCCCCCCCCCCCCCCCCCCCCCCCCCCCCCCCCCCCCCCCCCCCCCCCCCCCCCCCCCCCCCCCCCCCCCCCCCCCCCCCCCCCCCCCCCCCCCCCCCCCCCCCCCCCCCCCCCCCCCCCCCCCCCCCCCCCCCCCCCCCCCCCCCCCCCCCCCCCCCCCCCCCCCCCCCCCCCCCCCCCCCCCCCCCCCCCCCCCCCCCCCCCCCCCCCCCCCCCCCCCCCCCCCCCCCCCCCCCCCCCCCCCCCCCCCCCCCCCCCCCCCCCCCCCCCCCCCCCCCCCCCCCCCCCCCCCCCCCCCCCCCCCCCCCCCCCCCCCCCCCCCCCCCCCCCCCCCCCCCCCCCCCCCCCCCCCCCCCCCCCCCCCCCCCCCCCCCCCCCCCCCCCCCCCCCCCCCCCCCCCCCCCCCCCCCCCCCCCCCCCCCCCCCCCCCCCCCCCCCCCCCCCCCCCCCCCCCCCCCCCCCCCCCCCCCCCCCCCCCCCCCCCCCCCCCCCCCCCCCCCCCCCCCCCCCCCCCCCCCCCCCCCCCCCCCCCCCCCCCCCCCCCCCCCCCCCCCCCCCCCCCCCCCCCCCCCCCCCCCCCCCCCCCCCCCCCCCCCCCCCCCCCCCCCCCCCCCACCCCCCCCCCCCCCCCCCCCCCCCCCCCCCCCCCCCCCCCCCCCCCCCCCCCCCCCCCCCCCCCCCCCCCCCCCCCCCCCCCCCCCCCCCCCCCCCCCCCCCCCCCCCCCCCCCCCCCCCCCCCCCCCCCCCCCCCCCCCCCCCCCCCCCCCCCCCCCCCCCCCCCCCCCCCCCCCCCCCCCCCCCCCCCCCCCCCCCCCCCCCCCCCCCCCCCCCCCCCCCCCCCCCCCCCCCCCCCCCCCCCCCCCCCCCCCCCCCCCCCCCCCCCCCCCCCCCCCCCCCCCCCCCCCCCCCCCCCCCCCCCCCCCCCCCCCCCCCCCCCCCCCCCCCCCCCCCCCCCCCCCCCCCCCCCCCCCCCCCCCCCCCCCCCCCCCCCCCCCCCCCCCCCCCCCCCCCCCCCCCCCCCCCCCCCCCCCCCCCCCCCCCCCCCCCCCCCCCCCCCCCCCCCCCCCCCCCCCCCCCCCCCCCCCCCCCCCCCCCCCCCCCCCCCCCCCCCCCCCCCCCCCCCCCCCCCCCCCCCCCCCCCCCCCCCCCCCCCCCCCCCCCCCCCCCCCCCCCCCCCCCCCCCCCCCCCCCCCCCCCCCCCCCCCCCCCCCCCCCCCCCCCCCCCCCCCCCCCCCCCCCCCCCCCCCCCCCCCCCCCCCCCCCCCCCCCCCCCCCCCCCCCCCCCCCCCCCCCCCCCCCCCCCCCCCCCCCCCCCCCCCCCCCCCCCCCCCCCCCCCCCCCCCCCCCCCCCCCCCCCCCCCCCCCCCCCCCCCCCCCCCCCCCCCCCCCCCCCCCCCCCCCCCCCCCCCCCCCCCCCCCCCCCCCCCCCCCCCCCCCCCCCCCCCCCCCCCCCCCCCCCCCCCCCCCCCCCCCCCCCCCCCCCCCCCCCCCCCCCCCCCCCCCCCCCCCCCCCCCCCCCCCCCCCCCCCCCCCCCCCCCCCCCCCCCCCCCCCCCCCCCCCCCCCCCCCCCCCCCCCCCCCCCCCCCCCCCCCCCCCCCCCCCCCCCCCCCCCCCCCCCCCCCCCCCCCCCCCCCCCCCCCCCCCCCCCCCCCCCCCCCCCCCCCCCCCCCCCCCCCCCCCCCCCCCCCCCCCCCCCCCCCCCCCCCCCCCCCCCCCCCCCCCCCCCCCCCCCCCCCCCCCCCCCCCCCCCCCCCCCCCCCCCCCCCCCCCCCCCCCCCCCCCCCCCCCCCCCCCCCCCCCCCCCCCCCCCCCCCCCCCCCCCCCCCCCCCCCCCCCCCCCCCCCCCCCCCCCCCCCCCCCCCCCCCCCCCCCCCCCCCCCCCCCCCCCCCCCCCCCCCCCCCCCCCCCCCCCCCCCCCCCCCCCCCCCCCCCCCCCCCCCCCCCCCCCCCCCCCCCCCCCCCCCCCCCCCCCCCCCCCCCCCCCCCCCCCCCCCCCCCCCCCCCCCCCCCCCCCCCCCCCCCCCCCCCCCCCCCCCCCCCCCCCCCCCCCCCCCCCCCCCCCCCCCCCCCCCCCCCCCCCCCCCCCCCCCCCCCCCCCCCCCCCCCCCCCCCCCCCCCCCCCCCCCCCCCCCCCCCCCCCCCCCCCCCCCCCCCCCCCCCCCCCCCCCCCCCCCCCCCCCCCCCCCCCCCCCCCCCCCCCCCCCCCCCCCCCCCCCCCCCCCCCCCCCCCCCCCCCCCCCCCCCCCCCCCCCCCCCCCCCCCCCCCCCCCCCCCCCCCCCCCCCCCCCCCCCCCCCCCCCCCCCCCCCCCCCCCCCCCCCCCCCCCCCCCCCCCCCCCCCCCCCCCCCCCCCCCCCCCCCCCCCCCCCCCCCCCCCCCCCCCCCCCCCCCCCCCCCCCCCCCCCCCCCCCCCCCCCCCCCCCCCCCCCCCCCCCCCCCCCCCCCCCCCCCCCCCCCCCCCCCCCCCCCCCCCCCCCCCCCCCCCCCCCCCCCCCCCCCCCCCCCCCCCCCCCCCCCCCCCCCCCCCCCCCCCCCCCCCCCCCCCCCCCCCCCCCCCCCCCCCCCCACCCCCCCCCCCCCCCCCCCCCCCCCCCCCCCCCCCCCCCCCCCCCCCCCCCCCCCCCCCCCCCCCCCCCCCCCCCCCCCCCCCCCCCCCCCCCCCCCCCCCCCCCCCCCCCCCCCCCCCCCCCCCCCCCCCCCCCCCCCCCCCCCCCCCCCCCCCCCCCCCCCCCCCCCCCCCCCCCCCCCCCCCCCCCCCCCCCCCCCCCCCCCCCCCCCCCCCCCCCCCCCCCCCCCCCCCCCCCCCCCCCCCCCCCCCCCCCCCCCCCCCCCCCCCCCCCCCCCCCCCCCCCCCCCCCCCCCCCCCCCCCCCCCCCCCCCCCCCCCCCCCCCCCCCCCCCCCCCCCCCCCCCCCCCCCCCCCCCCCCCCCCCCCCCCCCCCCCCCCCCCCCCCCCCCCCCCCCCCCCCCCCCCCCCCCCCCCCCCCCCCCCCCCCCCCCCCCCCCCCCCCCCCCCCCCCCCCCCCCCCCCCCCCCCCCCCCCCCCCCCCCCCCCCCCCCCCCCCCCCCCCCCCCCCCCCCCCCCCCCCCCCCCCCCCCCCCCCCCCCCCCCCCCCCCCCCCCCCCCCCCCCCCCCCCCCCCCCCCCCCCCCCCCCCCCCCCCCCCCCCCCCCCCCCCCCCCCCCCCCCCCCCCCCCCCCCCCCCCCCCCCCCCCCCCCCCCCCCCCCCCCCCCCCCCCCCCCCCCCCCCCCCCCCCCCCCCCCCCCCCCCCCCCCCCCCCCCCCCCCCCCCCCCCCCCCCCCCCCCCCCCCCCCCCCCCCCCCCCCCCCCCCCCCCCCCCCCCCCCCCCCCCCCCCCCCCCCCCCCCCCCCCCCCCCCCCCCCCCCCCCCCCCCCCCCCCCCCCCCCCCCCCCCCCCCCCCCCCCCCCCCCCCCCCCCCCCCCCCCCCCCCCCCCCCCCCCCCCCCCCCCCCCCCCCCCCCCCCCCCCCCCCCCCCCCCCCCCCCCCCCCCCCCCCCCCCCCCCCCCCCCCCCCCCCCCCCCCCCCCCCCCCCCCCCCCCCCCCCCCCCCCCCCCCCCCCCCCCCCCCCCCCCCCCCCCCCCCCCCCCCCCCCCCCCCCCCCCCCCCCCCCCCCCCCCCCCCCCCCCCCCCCCCCCCCCCCCCCCCCCCCCCCCCCCCCCCCCCCCCCCCCCCCCCCCCCCCCCCCCCCCCCCCCCCCCCCCCCCCCCCCCCCCCCCCCCCCCCCCCCCCCCCCCCCCCCCCCCCCCCCCCCCCCCCCCCCCCCCCCCCCCCCCCCCCCCCCCCCCCCCCCCCCCCCCCCCCCCCCCCCCCCCCCCCCCCCCCCCCCCCCCCCCCCCCCCCCCCCCCCCCCCCCCCCCCCCCCCCCCCCCCCCCCCCCCCCCCCCCCCCCCCCCCCCCCCCCCCCCCCCCCCCCCCCCCCCCCCCCCCCCCCCCCCCCCCCCCCCCCCCCCCCCCCCCCCCCCCCCCCCCCCCCCCCCCCCCCCCCCCCCCCCCCCCCCCCCCCCCCCCCCACCCCCCCCCCCCCCCCCCCCCCCCCCCCCCCCCCCCCCCCCCCCCCCCCCCCCCCCCCCCCCCCCCCCCCCCCCCCCCCCCCCCCCCCCCCCCCCCCCCCCCCCCCCCCCCCCCCCCCCCCCCCCCCCCCCCCCCCCCCCCCCCCCCCCCCCCCCCCCCCCCCCCCCCCCCCCCCCCCCCCCCCCCCCCCCCCCCCCCCCCCCCCCCCCCCCCCCCCCCCCCCCCCCCCCCCCCCCCCCCCCCCCCCCCCCCCCCCCCCCCCCCCCCCCCCCCCCCCCCCCCCCCCCCCCCCCCCCCCCCCCCCCCCCCCCCCCCCCCCCCCCCCCCCCCCCCCCCCCCCCCCCCCCCCCCCCCCCCCCCCCCCCCCCCCCCCCCCCCCCCCCCCCCCCCCCCCCCCCCCCCCCCCCCCCCCCCCCCCCCCCCCCCCCCCCCCCCCCCCCCCCCCCCCCCCCCCCCCCCCCCCCCCCCCCCCCCCCCCCCCCCCCCCCCCCCACCCCCCCCCCCCCCCCCCCCCCCCCCCCCCCCCCCCCCCCCCCCCCCCCCCCCCCCCCCCCCCCCCCCCCCCCCCCCCCCCCCCCCCCCCCCCCCCCCCCCCCCCCCCCCCCCCCCCCCCCCCCCCCCCCCCCCCCCCCCCCCCCCCCCCCCCCCCCCCCCCCCCCCCCCCCCCCCCCCCCCCCCCCCCCCCCCCCCCCCCCCCCCCCCCCCCCCCCCCCCCCCCCCCCCCCCCCCCCCCCCCCCCCCCCCCCCCCCCCCCCCCCCCCCCCCCCCCCCCCCCCCCCCCCCCCCCCCCCCCCCCCCCCCCCCCCCCCCCCCCCCCCCCCCCCCCCCCCCCCCCCCCCCCCCCCCCCCCCCCCCCCCCCCCCCCCCCCCCCCCCCCCCCCCCCCCCCCCCCCCCCCCCCCCCCCCCCCCCCCCCCCCCCCCCCCCCCCCCCCCCCCCCCCCCCCCCCCCCCCCCCCCCCCCCCCCCCCCCCCCCCCCCCCCCCCCCCCCCCCCCCCCCCCCCCCCCCCCCCCCCCCCCCCCCCCCCCCCCCCCCCCCCCCCCCCCCCCCCCCCCCCCCCCCCCCCCCCCCCCCCCCCCCCCCCCCCCCCCCCCCCCCCCCCCCCCCCCCCCCCCCCCCCCCCCCCCCCCCCCCCCCCCCCCCCCCCCCCCCCCCCCCCCCCCCCCCCCCCCCCCCCCCCCCCCCCCCCCCCCCCCCCCCCCCCCCCCCCCCCCCCCCCCCCCCCCCCCCCCCCCCCCCCCCCCCCCCCCCCCCCCCCCCCCCCCCCCCCCCCCCCCCCCCCCCCCCCCCCCCCCCCCCCCCCCCCCCCCCCCCCCCCCCCCCCCCCCCCCCCCCCCCCCCCCCCCCCCCCCCCCCCCCCCCCCCCCCCCCCCCCCCCCCCCCCCCCCCCCCCCCCCCCCCCCCCCCCCCCCCCCCCCCCCCCCCCCCCCCCCCCCCCCCCCCCCCCCCCCCCCCCACCCCCCCCCCCCCCCCCCCCCCCCCCCCCCCCCCCCCCCCCCCCCCCCCCCCCCCCCCCCCCCCCCCCCCCCCCCCCCCCCCCCCCCCCCCCCCCCCCCCCCCCCCCCCCCCCCCCCCCCCCCCCCCCCCCCCCCCCCCCCCCCCCCCCCCCCCCCCCCCCCCCCCCCCCCCCCCCCCCCCCCCCCCCCCCCCCCCCCCCCCCCCCCCCCCCCCCCCCCCCCCCCCCCCCCCCCCCCCCCCCCCCCCCCCCCCCCCCCCCCCCCCCCCCCCCCCCCCCCCCCCCCCCCCCCCCCCCCCCCCCCCCCCCCCCCCCCCCCCCCCCCCCCCCCCCCCCCCCCCCCCCCCCCCCCCCCCCCCCCCCCCCCCCCCCCCCCCCCCCCCCCCCCCCCCCCCCCCCCCCCCCCCCCCCCCCCCCCCCCCCCCCCCCCCCCCCCCCCCCCCCCCCCCCCCCCCCCCCCCCCCCCCCCCCCCCCCCCCCCCCCCCCCCCCCCCCCCCCCCCCCCCCCCCCCCCCCCCCCCCCCCCCCCCCCCCCCCCCCCCCCCCCCCCCCCCCCCCCCCCCCCCCCCCCCCCCCCCCCCCCCCCCCCCCCCCCCCCCCCCCCCCCCCCCCCCCCCCCCCCCCCCCCCCCCCCCCCCCCCCCCCCCCCCCCCCCCCCCCCCCCCCCCCCCCCCCCCCCCCCCCCCCCCCCCCCCCCCCCCCCCCCCCCCCCCCCCCCCCCCCCCCCCCCCCCCCCCCCCCCCCCCCCCCCCCCCCCCCCCCCCCCCCCCCCCCCCCCCCCCCCCCCCCCCCCCCCCCCCCCCCCCCCCCCCCCCCCCCCCCCCCCCCCCCCCCCCCCCCCCCCCCCCCCCCCCCCCCCCCCCCCCCCCCCCCCCCCCCCCCCCCCCCCCCCCCCCCCCCCCCCCCCCCCCCCCCCCCCCCCCCCCCCCCCCCCCCCCCCCCCCCCCCCCCCCCCCCCCCCCCCCCCCCCCCCCCCCCCCCCCCCCCCCCCCACCCCCCCCCCCCCCCCCCCCCCCCCCCCCCCCCCCCCCCCCCCCCCCCCCCCCCCCCCCCCCCCCCCCCCCCCCCCCCCCCCCCCCCCCCCCCCCCCCCCCCCCCCCCCCCCCCCCCCCCCCCCCCCCCCCCCCCCCCCCCCCCCCCCCCCCCCCCCCCCCCCCCCCCCCCCCCCCCCCCCCCCCCCCCCCCCCCCCCCCCCCCCCCCCCCCCCCCCCCCCCCCCCCCCCCCCCCCCCCCCCCCCCCCCCCCCCCCCCCCCCCCCCCCCCCCCCCCCCCCCCCCCCCCCCCCCCCCCCCCCCCCCCCCCCCCCCCCCCCCCCCCCCCCCCCCCCCCCCCCCCCCCCCCCCCCCCCCCCCCCCCCCCCCCCCCCCCCCCCCCCCCCCCCCCCCCCCCCCCCCCCCCCCCCCCCCCCCCCCCCCCCCCCCCCCCCCCCCCCCCCCCCCCCCCCCCCCCCCCCCCCCCCCCCCCCCCCCCCCCCCCCCCCCCCCCCCCCCCCCCCCCCCCCCCCCCCCCCCCCCCCCCCCCCCCCCCCCCCCCCCCCCCCCCCCCCCCCCCCCCCCCCCCCCCCCCCCCCCCCCCCCCCCCCCCCCCCCCCCCCCCCCCCCCCCCCCCCCCCCCCCCCCCCCCCCCCCCCCCCCCCCCCCCCCCCCCCCCCCCCCCCCCCCCCCCCCCCCCCCCCCCCCCCCCCCCCCCCCCCCCCCCCCCCCCCCCCCCCCCCCCCCCCCCCCCCCCCCCCCCCCCCCCCCCCCCCCCCCCCCCCCCCCCCCCCCCCCCCCCCCCCCCCCCCCCCCCCCCCCCCCCCCCCCCCCCCCCCCCCCCCCCCCCCCCCCCCCCCCCCCCCCCCCCCCCCCCCCCCCCCCCCCCCCCCCCCCCCCCCCCCCCCCCCCCCCCCCCCCCCCCCCCCCCCCCCCCCCCCCCCCCCCCCCCCCCCCCCCCCCCCCCCCCCCCCCCCCCCCCCCCCCCCCCCCCCCCCCCCCCCCCCCCCCCCCCCCCCCCCCCCCCCCCCCCCCCCCCCCCCCCCCCCCCCCCCCCCCCCCCCCCCCCCCCCCCCCCCCCCCCCCCCCCCCCCCCCCCCCCCCCCCCCCCCCCCCCCCCCCCCCCCCCCCCCCCCCCCCCCCCCCCCCCCCCCCCCCCCCCCCCCCCCCCCCCCCCCCCCCCCCCCCCCCCCCCCCCCCCCCCCCCCCCCCCCCCCCCCCCCCCCCCCCCCCCCCCCCCCCCCCCCCCCCCCCCCCCCCCCCCCCCCCCCCCCCCCCCCCCCCCCCCCCCCCCCCCCCCCCCCCCCCCCCCCCCCCCCCCCCCCCCCCCCCCCCCCCCCCCCCCCCCCCCCCCCCCCCCCCCCCCCCCCCCCCCCCCCCCCCCCCCCCCCCCCCCCCCCCCCCCCCCCCCCCCCCCCCCCCCCCCCCCCCCCCCCCCCCCCCCCCCCCCCCCCCCCCCCCCCCCCCCCCCCCCCCCCCCCCCCCCCCCCCCCCCCCCCCCCCCCCCCCCCCCCCCCCCCCCCCCCCCCCCCCCCCCCCCCCCCCCCCCCCCCCCCCCCCCCCCCCCCCCCCCCCCCCCCCCCCCCCCCCCCCCCCCCCCCCCCCCCCCCCCCCCCCCCCCCCCCCCCCCCCCCCCCCCCCCCCCCCCCCCCCCCCCCCCCCCCCCCCCCCCCCCCCCCCCCCCCCCCCCCCCCCCCCCCCCCCCCCCCCCCCCCCCCCCCCCCCCCCCCCCCCCCCCCCCCCCCCCCCCCCCCCCCCCCCCCCCCCCCCCCCCCCCCCCCCCCCCCCCCCCCCCCCCCCCCCCCCCCCCCCCCCCCCCCCCCCCCCCCCCCCCCCCCCCCCCCCCCCCCCCCCCCCCCCCCCCCCCCCCCCCCCCCCCCCCCCCCCCCCCCCCCCCCCCCCCCCCCCCCCCCCCCCCCCCCCCCCCCCCCCCCCCCCCCCCCCCCCCCCCCCCCCCCCCCCCCCCCCCCCCCCCCCCCCCCCCCCCCCCCCCCCCCCCCCCCCCCCCCCCCCCCCCCCCCCCCCCCCCCCCCCCCCCCCCCCCCCCCCCCCCCCCCCCCCCCCCCCCCCCCCCCCCCCCCCCCCCCCCCCCCCCCCCCCCCCCCCCCCCCCCCCCCCCCCCCCCCCCCCCCCCCCCCCCCCCCCCCCCCCCCCCCCCCCCCCCCCCCCCCCCCCCCCCCCCCCCCCCCCCCCCCCCCCCCCCCCCCCCCCCCCCCCCCCCCCCCCCCCCCCCCCCCCCCCCCCCCCCCCCCCCCCCCCCCCCCCCCCCCCCCCCCCCCCCCCCCCCCCCCCCCCCCCCCCCCCCCCCCCCCCCCCCCCCCCCCCCCCCCCCCCCCCCCCCCCCCCCCCCCCCCCCCCCCCCCCCCCCCCCCCCCCCCCCCCCCCCCCCCCCCCCCCCCCCCCCCCCCCCCCCCCCCCCCCCCCCCCCCCCCCCCCCCCCCCCCCCCCCCCCCCCCCCCCCCCCCCCCCCCCCCCCCCCCCCCCCCCCCCCCCCCCCCCCCCCCCCCCCCCCCCCCCCCCCCCCCCCCCCCCCCCCCCCCCCCCCCCCCCCCCCCCCCCCCCCCCCCCCCCCCCCCCCCCCCCCCCCCCCCCCCCCCCCCCCCCCCCCCCCCCCCCCCCCCCCCCCCCCCCCCCCCCCCCCCCCCCCCCCCCCCCCCCCCCCCCCCCCCCCCCCCCCCCCCCCCCCCCCCCCCCCCCCCCCCCCCCCCCCCCCCCCCCCCCCCCCCCCCCCCCCCCCCCCCCCCCCCCCCCCCCCCCCCCCCCCCCCCCCCCCCCCCCCCCCCCCCCCCCCCCCCCCCCCCCCCCCCCCCCCCCCCCCCCCCCCCCCCCCCCCCCCCCCCCCCCCCCCCCCCCCCCCCCCCCCCCCCCCCCCCCCCCCCCCCCCCCCCCCCCCCCCCCCCCCCCCCCCCCCCCCCCCCCCCCCCCCCCCCCCCCCCCCCCCCCCCCCCCCCCCCCCCCCCCCCCCCCCCCCCCCCCCCCCCCCCCCCCCCCCCCCCCCCCCCCCCCCCCCCCCCCCCCCCCCCCCCCCCCCCCCCCCCCCCCCCCCCCCCCCCCCCCCCCCCCCCCCCCCCCCCCCCCCCCCCCCCCCCCCCCCCCCCCCCCCCCCCCCCCCCCCCCCCCCCCCCCCCCCCCCCCCCCCCCCCCCCCCCCCCCCCCCCCCCCCCCCCCCCCCCCCCCCCCCCCCCCCCCCCCCCCCCCCCCCCCCCCCCCCCCCCCCCCCCCCCCCCCCCCCCCCCCCCCCCCCCCCCCCCCCCCCCCCCCCCCCCCCCCCCCCCCCCCCCCCCCCCCCCCCCCCCCCCCCCCCCCCCCCCCCCCCCCCCCCCCCCCCCCCCCCCCCCCCCCCCCCCCCCCCCCCCCCCCCCCCCCCCCCCCCCCCCCCCCCCCCCCCCCCCCCCCCCCCCCCCCCCCCCCCCCCCCCCCCCCCCCCCCCCCCCCCCCCCCCCCCCCCCCCCCCCCCCCCCCCCCCCCCCCCCCCCCCCCCCCCCCCCCCCCCCCCCCCCCCCCCCCCCCCCCCCCCCCCCCCCCCCCCCCCCCCCCCCCCCCCCCCCCCCCCCCCCCCCCCCCCCCCCCCCCCCCCCCCCCCCCCCCCCCCCCCCCCCCCCCCCCCCCCCCCCCCCCCCCCCCCCCCCCCCCCCCCCCCCCCCCCCCCCCCCCCCCCCCCCCCCCCCCCCCCCCCCCCCCCCCCCCCCCCCCCCCCCCCCCCCCCCCCCCCCCCCCCCCCCCCCCCCCCCCCCCCCCCCCCCCCCCCCCCCCCCCCCCCCCCCCCCCCCCCCCCCCCCCCCCCCCCCCCCCCCCCCCCCCCCCCCCCCCCCCCCCCCCCCCCCCCCCCCCCCCCCCCCCCCCCCCCCCCCCCCCCCCCCCCCCCCCCCCCCCCCCCCCCCCCCCCCCCCCCCCCCCCCCCCCCCCCCCCCCCCCCCCCCCCCCCCCCCCCCCCCCCCCCCCCCCCCCCCCCCCCCCCCCCCCCCCCCCCCCCCCCCCCCCCCCCCCCCCCCCCCCCCCCCCCCCCCCCCCCCCCCCCCCCCCCCCCCCCCCCCCCCCCCCCCCCCCCCCCCCCCCCCCCCCCCCCCCCCCCCCCCCCCCCCCCCCCCCCCCCCCCCCCCCCCCCCCCCCCCCCCCCCCCCCCCCCCCCCCCCCCCCCCCCCCCCCCCCCCCCCCCCCCCCCCCCCCCCCCCCCCCCCCCCCCCCCCCCCCCCCCCCCCCCCCCCCCCCCCCCCCCCCCCCCCCCCCCCCCCCCCCCCCCCCCCCCCCCCCCCCCCCCCCCCCCCCCCCCCCCCCCCCCCCCCCCCCCCCCCCCCCCCCCCCCCCCCCCCCCCCCCCCCCCCCCCCCCCCCCCCCCCCCCCCCCCCCCCCCCCCCCCCCCCCCCCCCCCCCCCCCCCCCCCCCCCCCCCCCCCCCCCCCCCCCCCCCCCCCCCCCCCCCCCCCCCCCCCCCCCCCCCCCCCCCCCCCCCCCCCCCCCCCCCCCCCCCCCCCCCCCCCCCCCCCCCCCCCCCCCCCCCCCCCCCCCCCCCCCCCCCCCCCCCCCCCCCCCCCCCCCCCCCCCCCCCCCCCCCCCCCCCCCCCCCCCCCCCCCCCCCCCCCCCCCCCCCCCCCCCCCCCCCCCCCCCCCCCCCCCCCCCCCCCCCCCCCCCCCCCCCCCCCCCCCCCCCCCCCCCCCCCCCCCCCCCCCCCCCCCCCCCCCCCCCCCCCCCCCCCCCCCCCCCCCCCCCCCCCCCCCCCCCCCCCCCCCCCCCCCCCCCCCCCCCCCCCCCCCCCCCCCCCCCCCCCCCCCCCCCCCCCCCCCCCCCCCCCCCCCCCCCCCCCCCCCCCCCCCCCCCCCCCCCCCCCCCCCCCCCCCCCCCCCCCCCCCCCCCCCCCCCCCCCCCCCCCCCCCCCCCCCCCCCCCCCCCCCCCCCCCCCCCCCCCCCCCCCCCCCCCCCCCCCCCCCCCCCCCCCCCCCCCCCCCCCCCCCCCCCCCCCCCCCCCCCCCCCCCCCCCCCCCCCCCCCCCCCCCCCCCCCCCCCCCCCCCCCCCCCCCCCCCCCCCCCCCCCCCCCCCCCCCCCCCCCCCCCCCCCCCCCCCCCCCCCCCCCCCCCCCCCCCCCCCCCCCCCCCCCCCCCCCCCCCCCCCCCCCCCCCCCCCCCCCCCCCCCCCCCCCCCCCCCCCCCCCCCCCCCCCCCCCCCCCCCCCCCCCCCCCCCCCCCCCCCCCCCCCCCCCCCCCCCCCCCCCCCCCCCCCCCCCCCCCCCCCCCCCCCCCCCCCCCCCCCCCCCCCCCCCCCCCCCCCCCCCCCCCCCCCCCCCCCCCCCCCCCCCCCCCCCCCCCCCCCCCCCCCCCCCCCCCCCCCCCCCCCCCCCCCCCCCCCCCCCCCCCCCCCCCCCCCCCCCCCCCCCCCCCCCCCCCCCCCCCCCCCCCCCCCCCCCCCCCCCCCCCCCCCCCCCCCCCCCCCCCCCCCCCCCCCCCCCCCCCCCCCCCCCCCCCCCCCCCCCCCCCCCCCCCCCCCCCCCCCCCCCCCCCCCCCCCCCCCCCCCCCCCCCCCCCCCCCCCCCCCCCCCCCCCCCCCCCCCCCCCCCCCCCCCCCCCCCCCCCCCCCCCCCCCCCCCCCCCCCCCCCCCCCCCCCCCCCCCCCCCCCCCCCCCCCCCCCCCCCCCCCCCCCCCCCCCCCCCCCCCCCCCCCCCCCCCCCCCCCCCCCCCCCCCCCCCCCCCCCCCCCCCCCCCCCCCCCCCCCCCCCCCCCCCCCCCCCCCCCCCCCCCCCCCCCCCCCCCCCCCCCCCCCCCCCCCCCCCCCCCCCCCCCCCCCCCCCCCCCCCCCCCCCCCCCCCCCCCCCCCCCCCCCCCCCCCCCCCCCCCCCCCCCCCCCCCCCCCCCCCCCCCCCCCCCCCCCCCCCCCCCCCCCCCCCCCCCCCCCCCCCCCCCCCCCCCCCCCCCCCCCCCCCCCCCCCCCCCCCCCCCCCCCCCCCCCCCCCCCCCCCCCCCCCCCCCCCCCCCCCCCCCCCCCCCCCCCCCCCCCCCCCCCCCCCCCCCCCCCCCCCCCCCCCCCCCCCCCCCCCCCCCCCCCCCCCCCCCCCCCCCCCCCCCCCCCCCCCCCCCCCCCCCCCCCCCCCCCCCCCCCCCCCCCCCCCCCCCCCCCCCCCCCCCCCCCCCCCCCCCCCCCCCCCCCCCCCCCCCCCCCCCCCCCCCCCCCCCCCCCCCCCCCCCCCCCCCCCCCCCCCCCCCCCCCCCCCCCCCCCCCCCCCCCCCCCCCCCCCCCCCCCCCCCCCCCCCCCCCCCCCCCCCCCCCCCCCCCCCCCCCCCCCCCCCCCCCCCCCCCCCCCCCCCCCCCCCCCCCCCCCCCCCCCCCCCCCCCCCCCCCCCCCCCCCCCCCCCCCCCCCCCCCCCCCCCCCCCCCCCCCCCCCCCCCCCCCCCCCCCCCCCCCCCCCCCCCCCCCCCCCCCCCCCCCCCCCCCCCCCCCCCCCCCCCCCCCCCCCCCCCCCCCCCCCCCCCCCCCCCCCCCCCCCCCCCCCCCCCCCCCCCCCCCCCCCCCCCCCCCCCCCCCCCCCCCCCCCCCCCCCCCCCCCCCCCCCCCCCCCCCCCCCCCCCCCCCCCCCCCCCCCCCCCCCCCCCCCCCCCCCCCCCCCCCCCCCCCCCCCCCCCCCCCCCCCCCCCCCCCCCCCCCCCCCCCCCCCCCCCCCCCCCCCCCCCCCCCCCCCCCCCCCCCCCCCCCCCCCCCCCCCCCCCCCCCCCCCCCCCCCCCCCCCCCCCCCCCCCCCCCCCCCCCCCCCCCCCCCCCCCCCCCCCCCCCCCCCCCCCCCCCCCCCCCCCCCCCCCCCCCCCCCCCCCCCCCCCCCCCCCCCCCCCCCCCCCCCCCCCCCCCCCCCCCCCCCCCCCCCCCCCCCCCCCCCCCCCCCCCCCCCCCCCCCCCCCCCCCCCCCCCCCCCCCCCCCCCCCCCCCCCCCCCCCCCCCCCCCCCCCCCCCCCCCCCCCCCCCCCCCCCCCCCCCCCCCCCCCCCCCCCCCCCCCCCCCCCCCCCCCCCCCCCCCCCCCCCCCCCCCCCCCCCCCCCCCCCCCCCCCCCCCCCCCCCCCCCCCCCCCCCCCCCCCCCCCCCCCCCCCCCCCCCCCCCCCCCCCCCCCCCCCCCCCCCCCCCCCCCCCCCCCCCCCCCCCCCCCCCCCCCCCCCCCCCCCCCCCCCCCCCCCCCCCCCCCCCCCCCCCCCCCCCCCCCCCCCCCCCCCCCCCCCCCCCCCCCCCCCCCCCCCCCCCCCCCCCCCCCCCCCCCCCCCCCCCCCCCCCCCCCCCCCCCCCCCCCCCCCCCCCCCCCCCCCCCCCCCCCCCCCCCCCCCCCCCCCCCCCCCCCCCCCCCCCCCCCCCCCCCCCCCCCCCCCCCCCCCCCCCCCCCCCCCCCCCCCCCCCCCCCCCCCCCCCCCCCCCCCCCCCCCCCCCCCCCCCCCCCCCCCCCCCCCCCCCCCCCCCCCCCCCCCCCCCCCCCCCCCCCCCCCCCCCCCCCCCCCCCCCCCCCCCCCCCCCCCCCACCCCGACCCCCCCCCCCCCGCCCCCCCCCCCCCCCCCTCCCACCCCCCCCC